>JAMKCH010038618.1:0-119505 GCA_023653785.1 Ophioderma brevispina | reverse complement strand
GGCCTTCAATTTTGTAGGGTTTTCAAACCATCCCCAATACATCAACATAAGACACCACATCCCAAACTTTGCCATATCTAACTTTGTCAATAATGAGTAACGCACCATATTTGACCTCTCTTAATGACTACCCCCACTTTAAAGTACAAACATTCCCATCTCGCCAATATAATATACAACGATCAACTGTTGCCAAACAATACTCTTAACACTTCCCACCTCCCTGGATGTGATATCTTACCATATTTTAATGTTCCAAATTTCCTGTCTGCATGCAATGATGGCAGCCACCATTGCTGAAAATAACGAATAAATTTATTCGTATTTTTTTATTCTATCAACTGACAAATGGAAATGTATTAATGAAGTATATCAAACAAATATATACCGACTCTATTAGAGTCTTTGGCTTAAAACTATGGTCCCTTGGTGACTACACTCGGGACCATAGTTTTAACCAGAGCCTCTCATGTCAGTATATAGTTTTTGGAATCCTTATGACTAGAACGACTATATGGCATACATTTCAACATGATTGGAAAATTTTAAAAGTTTTACCCCTTTGTAACCTTAAATTGGCCCCTATAGAAAAAGTGACACCAAAATTTGAGAGCAACTACCTTGCATTTAAAAAGAAGGTCCATGCTAACTACCAAAGGTAGCTAAAGGTGGGGGTGAACGATGATGTTTGACCTGGGTCCATGCTCCTGCTCTAATCGGTATTGATACCAGATGAAAATCTGTGTGTTTTTCCTCATTGTCGTCTTGACATTTCAGCCTTCAAATCCATACTCCTTAACTGGTAAACAACGTCTTGGTTCAGAATGGAACAATGAAACCATATGAAATCTGGACAGCTGTTTATACCTTTTAAATGTCATCCCGTGAAAGCCCAAAGACAGAGTGTAAAAATGTTTTCGGTGTCCAACAGCCCATGGATAACTTTTTAAGTACATACGGGAATTGGACCATTCTTTGTTTGGAAATGAAGCTTATTAATGATACTTTTGCAACATTACTTAACTAAGGTGGTGCACTCTATTTTTACAATATAGGGTGCGTCTTTTGGGTTTCCTTTTTTGACGAGCTCCGTATTTTATATTTTATATTATTATTATTATTTTGCGCAAGATGAAAATCCTTAGGGGTTAAACTAAAAGTTGTATAAACAAATTCAATGCGATTATTTTTGCAGCATCTTATGATTTTAAGCTCGTTGGAGGCAAACAAACTGAATCACTTTATGAAGGAGGACTTTTAGTTCGACCAGAAGGAGAGAAGTGGGAGGACGCGTGTCAACATGGAACACCAAACCTATGGGTTGGAAGTTTCAATGGTAATATGCGCAAAGAACTCGGATATTATTTAGGGAGAGACCTTAAAAGTTTCTCTATAAGTAAAAAAAAGGACGAGCAACCGTAGTTCATATACAAGACATGGATTGTGAAATTCGAAAGAAACGCATCTTTCAGCGGGGAATGGTATTTCTTTGCATTGGAATGAACTGTCACCATGTGGAAAACCTACGCTATCGGAATCCCGTGTATAATCGGATGAGCTCCATGATTGGTTGGCTTCCTTCCTTTCGTTTAGCAAAATATGGTAGTGATGACTGCTTTCAAAGTGCAACCAAAAGGGTACAAAGGTTAATTTTTTTCATTTTCAAACTGACAAATCACAGTCCTCGAATGCGGTCGGGGTGAAAAAAAAGATGAAACGTGCACAAAGAGTTTTCATCGAAACATGATGAAAGATTAAAAAAAAACATCGCGTCATGAACTGACACGGTCGGTGTGGCAGGCGAAATAGTCCACCTGCAAAGGAAAATTAATAGGGACTCCATTCAGATTAGTCTTCACGCAAGATTGGTTTAAACCTTTATTCGTTGTCGTCTATGGAGCCCGGACTATGATTCCAGGGGACTATATCTCCTTTTACACCGGTGCGAAGTAAAAAAACTTGAAACGTCCTTGTCATTCAGGCGTGAAACACGCGACTGCAGTAGCAAATTAGCTGTATGGCATGTAATATAAAGCCTGCAATACTATAGCAAAGTTGATCTTAATATCATAAATGTATTAAAACAGATTAATTTGGATGTATTTGCCAGCAAAACTCCATGACTTGCAAGCATCGAACCGGATTTTTTTCTTTCATACGCAACTGTTCGAAAGTGACCACATTATTACTCGTATTTAGGATTTAATTGTAGGATATTGTAATAAAAACCGAAATAGTATTTTTAATTGATGACGTCATTTGTTGCACCGATATATAATTTGATATATATTTTGTTATAGTTTAATTTTACACATTTTTGTCATTTTTGAGACCATGAATGTTTGTGTTTTTGCTCCAGGCTGTACGCAAGATTTATTTGGGGTGCGGGACTTTCGAAAAAAGTTGACACTATTTTGGTAAAAATGGACCTAACCCCGCTAAAATGATCCTTGGGACTCTTTAAACATCTCATCACAAGAGTGGATTTTCTTGTCAAAATTCTCAAAAAATGTTTGACCTTTTTAGCGAATGTAGCCCTTTTGCCTTTTGTGGAATGGAGGGGCGCATCCTCACGCCCCCCCCCCTTCACTCCCACCCCCGACTAAGGCCTGCTTTGCTCTAATGTTGAGATATTATTTCTTACTTTAGCCCATATGTACAAACATATCAACACATATCAACAATTTGTATAAAAAGATTATCCATAATGGATATCTTTTGTATTTAAAAATATAAAGCCTGACCAGTTTTCTATAGGACACTAGTTAATGGCGTGTTAGTCCATTTCGTTATATATTTAATGAAAGAAAGAAAAAGAATTTTTTTTCCCACAATAATAGATCTGTCTGACACACTCTGACCAAATGGTTATAGAAGACTGTCACAAGGTATAAGTTAAAATGAAACTGTAAAACATATTAAAACATTCTACACCTCGGTTGTTTTGAAATTAGTTGCAAAACAGCAATAAATCAAGAGTTTCTGAGTCCTTACAATACTTAATTAACCCAACCCATAGGAATATTTTGACAAGAAGCAGTTTCAAATTGGGATAATAATAAAAACAATAATTCTTGATGACAATCTTTTGCTTAAAACCATGTTACTGTATGAAGTCAGTTGATCCCTCTATCAATTCCCATTTACCCATCACCTTTGGGTCCCTAGATCCAGAGATACAATCAATAAAGCAATAACAGCACATTTTGTAGAGCACCCCATTTTTCTGAATATTTTGAGGATTTTGACGCTTGCATTGGTAAGTGACAATGAATGGTAGCGCTCAAAACTCTCTAGTGTCGCAAAAGAAGGAATTTGTAAATTAGAATAATTAATATCGAGATCTCCGTAATAATTCAACGGGCTGGAAAGTCCTTCCAATATGAATAGAGGGGAGGGCATTGCGATGTACGTGTCTAAGCTATTCCATAGATTTTGGTTCAAGGCAAGTCAAGTTAGAGACCATTTTCGTGAGGGTGGACACTATTTCCTCATGGAGGGACATAAAATTGGCGTTAAAAAGTCGTCGCAATTAAATTACAATCAGGATCACGTCTAATTACAAAATCGCTTCGTTTAGAGTTTAAAATAAGTATTTTGAGCATTACCACTGCAGGTATAGTTTACTAGACATACCAACACAATGTGCCAACATCCAATTTTTGAAATTGGGGGTTCTTTTAAAAAATGTACTCGTTATGCTTTACGTGAAAGGGTGTCAATTTTAGTTGGGCCACTTTCAACATGGATGTGTAAGTATCGAAAGTATGGAAAAGAATTGGATTTATTTGAAAACATAACTTCAAAAAGTCCGAATAAATTAAATTTGAATGGTTTGCTCAGTTAGTAGTATTGATTTAGCAAAAAGGCGTATTATACTATGATTCAAGCTAAAGTATTAAACATTGACTCTACTTGTTTAATTGGCAGTAGTAGTTTACCATTTGAGACAACTTCTTATTTGTCATATCAGAATCAGTTCATTTCAGTTTTCAATATTTTGAACGGATTTGTCAGAAATTCCAACAGAGCAAAATATCAATTTCCAAGTCAGTTTTTTTCATTTCAGTTTTCATTTGTCCATATTTAAGGAAGAAATGTCACGGGGCACGTTATATGTTTTTAACGCACTTCCATTCTTTTTATGATTGTATACTGTTTTCACGCAATCATTGCTTTCTTTTACTTTAAAATCAAGCTCTCAACACACCATTACCAATTTCCAAGTCGGTTACATGGAGACGGCCTCAATCGTATGTTAATTAAATTTGGAAACAATAGCTGGGGACAGGTTTGCCTGCTCAGTCTACTACATTGCACACCACGTGGTTGAATATGCAAACACTGTCGCTCGGCAAGAGAAATAAATGAGGAAAACCACCAGAGCATTTCCTTTGGGTTCCAGAGCGAATTATAGTCTGGCAGATCCAACGGAGTTCTACGAGCTTCCCACACTCAATGTGAATATGAATGGCACTGGTGATGAACTATGCAGTGAATTTGAACTGGCTGATTTCCTGAAACTGAATGTACGTAAAGGTATATTCAATTAAACATTTTGAAATTAAATTCATTAAATTATGAATCAGAGATAAATGTGTACCCTTCTATTGACACCTAAGTGCATGGAGATCAATGGAACCAGTTTTTTCGAGCTAAATTGTTGCCCAAGATATTTTTAATTTATTCACGAAAAAATTCAATTGGCCATGGCGATTTTTATACTAATTAGCATACGTAAGCTTATTTTACGATTCAATTTGGTTTTGCCTCGTGTAAATCGTAATGGGGTATTTTTTTTTTAATTTTATTTCATCCAATGTATTGTTTTATTTTTTATTGGAAAAGGTCCTTTCAGGAAAGTGATTTTCTTAGTTTGACGGGAGAAATCGGTTTTTTCATTTTTGGGTATGTGTTAGTGGTGACTGTACCCCATCAATACGGTTTGTAATGTGGTTTTCAGGGGGTCCAAGTGGACCCCCTTATGCACAAACAAGAGTGCAGACGACATTATGACTTAAGTGTTAACCTATTCAATGTTGAAAAACGAAGTATTTGAGAAAATTTATCGTTCCGTCTCAGCAAACACAGCAGTAAATGGTGAAATTTGTTCGCCCTTAAGTCAACATTGTTGTACATTTTAGGTAATGATGTATAAAGGATACGAAATGCAAATAGATGCAAATTTCGAGATGATTGTGTGTGAAGTGTTGTCGGTAAACAGGATTTGCTTTGCCCAGCAAGGTCAAGGATTATAGTCGCCATAAATAATTAAAAATTTCGCCTTAGAAAGTTAGATTAGAATAATTATAATTACTGTTATTACTAATATTATTATACTTGTATTTTAGTCATTGGCTTATTGGAATTCTATATTATTATATTATTATTATAGGGACTATCGGCATGAGTAGAGAAATTATCTTTTGTTATGCACGAAAGTTGGCGTTAAGGCGAAACTCTGTTCCCACTGAAGACACTATTGTTTTGTGATTTATTCCGTCAAAGATATGAAGAGTATTTATGCAAAATGAGGTGGAATAATAAAGGATATGAATATTAATTAAATAACCAAAAAGAGCTCATTATAAACTAATGAATGATTAATATTTCCCCTATTCCACTGTTAGGATTGTTGTTATCAATTATCTTCGTTTTTCATTGAACAGCCCATCTTATGTTTGGTTATAATGTCCTTTGCTAGAAAGAGAGAACAACCGTTGCATTGGTCGGTGTCGTTTGAGGCCAAAGAAGTGAAATGTCGATGCGATCGTATTTGTGTTACGTACCACGACTGTTGCTACGACTACGAGGAAGTGTGTGGGTCAAATCAGTCGCATGTCATTGCTGATTCCATAAGAAAAGCACACCTGCAGATTCCTTGAATATTCTGTTTGTTTAAAAGTACCGTCTTTTAGCCCATTAGTTTTCTTTCATTTCAAAGGTGCTTATGGTGTTCTAAACACGCTTTTGGTCAGGGAACAGTGCGAAAACACATATTTTAATGGTTATCACTATAGTCGTCTCTCGATAGTTGGCCTGTTTACGATAAATAACTTGAACTTCAAAATATATTTTGTGCCAATATTAAATGAGATGGAATCCATCAGAGTTTAAGAAATATGGATGCACGGCCAAGAGTATTCGAGGAAGGTGAAATTATATCGAGGCGGTCCATGTTATGAGGCCATGTCAAAACATCACGCAAACATGTGCCCCATCTATAAAAGCATGCAACAGCTTGCCAGCATATTCATGAGAAAATATTTTGTTACGAAGAAAAGAGGAGATGTGCCTTCAAGTAGGGAACGATATCGGTTTTAAGCCTCCCCATTGCGGTACTGCAATAGTTTCACAACTTTGTGGTGTTGTGTGAAACATTTCCTAAACAACAAATCATGCAAAAGTTCAAACGTTCCCTGAAAGTGATTATGAAATTTACAAGCTCGCACGATGATGACATAGCCTAGAAGTCCAGATGGATGATAAAGACCAGATGCTCGGAATGCCGCAGCAGGCTAGACTGTCTAGAAGGGTTTACTATTCGTAATGGATCATGTGTTCCAAATGATAAAATATCTTTGCGGTTACGAACTTTGAGCTGTTTCCAAGAATCATCATTATAACATTCCTGCAAAATACGTAACACATAGCCAAACTGAAGACGAAAATACCTCATGAAGAATGTTTCTTTAACTTGTTAGCTAGGAAGGAACATAAGATCTCAGAGGCAAACAAAAGGGCGGAAGCTCGTAGACCTTTTTCCACTGGAGGGTAATCTGGATATTCAAATCTACAAATTATCTAAGTACAAAGAAGAAGGATAGTTGTTACAAATTGTCATTAAAAACACTTTGCTGTCACATCTTGAAAATGTTCTCATGCAAAAGCGTTGTATGTCAATCGAATAGTGCATATTATGACTGTGGGCTCTTCACGAGATTATAGGAGTTGCTGGTGGTGCCCAAAAAAGACAAACCTGACAAAATGTAACAAAACCTGGTTTCAAGCTTCATCGAATGAATCCATTAGCCATTCAGAGTATTTGCAGAGTGTATGAATTAAATCAAACATTATCATCCCCCACTTTGTCTTTTATCTTACTATATTTAAACTCGACCGTTCCACTTTTTTTAAATGATATATCTGAAACAGTTTAATTGTGTCACATAGTGCCAATTCTAAAGTGCCCTTTGGTTACCATAGGCTACAGAAGGAGTATATCCTCAAGATAACAATCATTCAAAGGTGTTGCTTATAGGAACAATAGATACACTTCCAAAGAGATTTTATTGTTTGCATGATGGTCAAGTACAGATTTGTTATGACACAGTTGTTTCTAAAGGATAGCATTACTAACCAGACAACCAACAACACCAGGCGATTACGACTATAATGTATTTGAATATTCTGGTCCGTTAGATATCATTAACTTTGTAGGTGTCACACTTTCTTTACTCTCGTTACTGGCGACATTTATCATTCACTGCTTATTCTCTTCTCTTCGAAATGCCCACGGGAGAGGCATAATGAGCATCTGTGCATCAGTCTTCTTTGGACAAGTCGTACCACTTTTAAGTGAGAAACTTATTTTTCCAGAAGCCGTCTGTGTAACTCTTGCAGCAGTCAGTCATTACGCCTGGTTGTCAGCTTTTACCTGGATGAGTATTATGGCTATTAATCTAGCCAATACGTTTGTCTTTAATCGTATGCAGCGCATGGCTGACACCTTTGTGTCTTTGGTTGTTTATCCTATAATTGGCTGGGGCCTGCCGCTACCAATCATAGGCTTGTGTTTAGGGTTACATTTTAGTGAGGTGCCCTTTGGATATGGTGGCAGAGCGTGCTGGATAACCAATGGCATTGCCAATTTCATTGCATTTGGCATACCAATTCTTCTATCAATCACTTTAAATGCAATCTTCTTCATTATCACCTTTGTTGCGTTATACAAGGCTACGAAGCAGTCTGAAACACTCAACAGCACCGATATGAAAGACAAGTGGACAGATGCCAAAATTTGTGGAAAGGTAAGCCGTTTATATGGAAGCGTGGTAATTTTTGTGTGCGTTTATTTGTTTGTTTGTTTATTATAACCTTTGCTACCTCGATTACTGCAATTGCTGCTACCTTTCACCGTTCATAATACTACTACTACACCATACAACCACTACTACATCACTATTACACCACCACCACCACCACCACCACTACTACTACTACTACTACTACTCCCCTGCTACTGCTACTGCTACTACGACTACTACTACTACTACTACTACTACTACTACTACTACTACTACTACTACTACTACTACTACTACTGCTACTACTACTACTACTACTACTACTACTACTGCTGTTGCTGCTGCTGCTGCTGCTGCTACTACTACCACTACTACAACCACTACTACCACCCCCACCACTACAACAAGAATAGGAACAACAATCAATCAACACCACCACCTCGGCAGAAAGTCTAAACAAAAGGGACGGAAGAAAAGAAAGAGGAAAAGAGGGAAAGGAGTGAAAAGAAAGGAAAGAAGAAAGAAATGGAGAGAAAACGAAAGTATCGAAATGAAGGCAAGAAATTGACAAATATACCTTTGGTACAGTGCATACATGTACTATGTACCAATGGATTATAGAAGTTACTTAGTCATTTAATTACGATATGGTGGCCCTTGCGTACACTCAATACGTTAGGTACCCCATAGAAAAATTTCAAGGAACGTGCAATCTGGAGATCTCGGAGACCTATCGAGACACTCCATGTCCTAGACCTACCACACGGTTGGGGAACGGCTCTTCTTCACAGTCCTGCAGATGACGCAGTTTCTTTGTTGATCATACAATCTTACACGTTCTGGGACGACAGTGTTGTTGATTAAGCTTAGGTAATCCCAGGAAATGAGATGATAAACCTACTCCAAATCTTTACGGGTCATTCCATTCCAATAAACAGGGCCACAAAAAAGAATACACTACCAGTGACATCATTAGTGAAACTATTGATTTCAGTCTGTGCCATGAATAGATTCACACCAGTCACCTGGAATTTTCTATTACTCTCTGAAAAATCAATAGTTTCACTAATGATGTCATCACCAACCCAAATATTGAATGCTTTCTCGTCCCTTCTTGTAGACTTGACACAAACCACATCAATTCTATTTGCATTTCCTGGGACCTTTAACAGTGTGACACAGATCCTATCAACAATGCGTCCCGGAAAGGGACTGGTTTTCATTAATGTAAGTCAATCAATATCGCCTTTTCAGGGATGCAGTCATCCATCGCATTAATTTTAACATTTCATGGGCTTCATGACAAACATTATTTTTTGTTTGTTTGTTTTGGTTTTTTTAGAAGCAAAACGTATATATTGTTAATTTTTTTAATGTTGATAGGAATTATCTCATGTTAAACTAATTGATTTACTCAGATATCATAATCATTACACACCGAAACAAAACAGAGGGAACAACTTAATCTGTCCTCCCCAATTTACACTTTATATGTGGTAGGATACTTGTGGGGGACCTTGCAAGTGGGGGACCTTGCAAGCTCATGATGCTCATCATAAATTTAGTAGAATATTCAAAACAATAGATTGCAAAATATAAATATTAAACCAACAACAAATAATCTAAGCCGCTAATTTGTTTATTTGAACAGGTTTGTGTTTTTGACCAAACAAAAATCACAAACAAACGTACTCTGTGTTTTCAAAACTTGGAATCCAATGCATTCATGCGTTGCATGCGTCATTTCGACGATTCATCACGATCACTTCAACTGTGTGTATCTCAAAAAAGTTAATATCGGATTTATCTGAATACACGGGTACATCCAAAATCATAACTAAACTGGTTTCCTGCCAAATATAGTATTTTTATGTTACCTAAACTATATTCTTTCAAATAAGCTCTTGGACCACCTTGATTTATGACTAAAACAAAATGACGGCCAAATGGCCAGGAGTGGCCGCATCATCGCTTGATCTGCATCAACGTTTTTTAGAAGTGCATAGTATTGGTGGTATTCATAATATCAAGCCCAGGCTTATATACTATATCCTGCGATTCATTCTTTCAAGCCCACTGCGACTGCCTCCGACATGGAACAGATGGTGGTGGGTTGAGCTGGCGCGTTGGTTCCGGAAACGCTCACTCTACAGCAGTTATAGTAACTGTCATGGCATTGTTTGGTAGTTTCCCCAGTGGAAGGCTACCAGGCAGAGACAGCCTCATAACAAGCTAGGTTCCTGTGACCAGTCATGCTTTGAATGGAGCTTGCTTTCGTTTCGGAGTGCTTCAGGTTGCAAGCTCTATCTATGGTTTCCATTCTAAGGAACTGTAAGGTAAAGTAGGAGCATTGACTTGGCATGCTGTTGCTTGTCACGTCGCATCAACTGATCCTAGCTTCACAAATATTGCATGAGCTTCACATGTGTAGATGAAGAAAAGAAAACATTTCAATTTCTTGTTGTCTTGTAAGCCACAGGTAGCTCGTAGAGCCATTCTTGATACATAGTCCAGTGCCTTCTTGATTTCCTTATTTGTCAGGCTAAGGAATTTGATGCAGGTTTTCTCAGAGTCTAGTTGGCGAATCCTCTGGGCCCCACTTCTACTGAAAGTTTTCAGCTTCTTGTGCTTCTTTGATAAGGTCTTCATATTTGCACTTCTTTCCGTGGTTTGCTTGTGCCGTATCTTTTTTTCTGCCGGTACCTTTAGTTCAATGACAACACCTTCTTTTCTTGCAGGAAAATAGATGGTATCATCTGGTCTCCATGCAGTGATGACTTTTTCTAGCGGGAATATGATGGGGTGTTTGTCTTCATCTTCACACCACATTACTATAATGAGTGCCCTTCTCTGACTTGAAGGCTATGCCAATTTTGACTTGCTTGTCATCCTCCTCTTTTTGATGGTGTTCTTGCTTGAAGGATGGCTAGCACTAGCTGGTGCGCAATCTCACGAAGGATTGTGTCATGTCTCCAGTTATACCCTCGGGTTCGTAATGAGTATTGGCAACAGTTGAACATATATATCATACACAGGGTTAGGCCCCGGACATTTGTTTCATAGCCGCCATATTGGATTTTTAACTGAAATACAGTCATATTCCTAGAATTACTGCTTTTTTAACCCAAGGGACAATTTTATCTTCAATTTTTAAGTCTATTATTAATTGTTATACAGTTATCTTCGATAAGGCATGTTAATTGCATGGCTTCAACTTAGTTATAATTTTCTGACCATATTTGGTACTGCCTATATACATCACACTTAATAGCCGCCATATTGGATTTTCAGCTCAATTTCCATCAATTCCTTAGTTTTGCTGCATTTTCAAACATGGGCATTGTTTGCGTTGGGTCCTTCTTCATTTCCGAAGTTTCTAATACATTATTATCTTTCATATAAGACATATTAATTGCATGGATTTGACTTAATTATCGTTTTTAATACTGATAAAAGTGGTTGAACCGTCTATGTACACCAACGGCTGTGCATAGTGCACTTGTTATATCCACAGAGAGCACTCACTCCAAGAGCATGCATAATTATTCCATGTCTTCAGATTGGCTGGTGTAGGAAGTGTATCCTATGTAGAATTTCAGCATTTCTGGTAACCAGGAGCAGAGGAGCTTATTTTACCTGATGTCCATATGCATTGCTCTCTCCTAATATAGCCATCTACCTTGTTGGGCCTTAATGTACAGGGATACCGACATCTGTTCCTCTAACACTTCTTTCACAAGTACAGACAGGGTATTTCTGTGTTCTTTCTTGTTCTACTGGTCAATGCGTTTCCAGACTTGGTGTTACCGAGGCCATGTCGGCTTTGCTGCTCTTTGCAAAGTTAATTGATAAATAGATGTATTTCGCTTTCGTGCAGCTCTCTCACCCCATTCCAATTCTTTTCTCCCCGTCTAGATACCATGTGTCCACTGCATATTTCAAAATATGGTACTTCACAACTTGCATACATTTTAATTGGGTAGAATGGGCCTTTGGGTGCAGACCTTTGTTGTTTCTGTTCCTGTACAGGATGGATGGATTGGTGCATCTTGGTAGTCGTGCCCTTTTCTTCGGGGATCGAGCTCCCAGATTCTTGGCATTGAGATGGGAAACCGTAGATGATGAACTCCCATCAAATTCGACTATTAAACGATATTCACATGGTTACTCTCAGTCTTATCCATGCGATCTCTCAACTCCACACACGATCTCATCTCTTTATCACTGAAATCCTTAAATATTTCTTGGCCAAGGAACCCCACGGATGTCTGGTGGATAAAGGGGGTCTCATTTCCAAATCTGCATAGGTGAGCATCATAGAGTGACAGAGCACGTGGATCTTCTTCATGCCAAGACTTTTAAAATTTTTGTAGGCTTCGCCTTCATTGTACTAATCCACTTTAGGAAGGTCTCTACTAGTCTCAGTAGCTCTTTGCATCCATCTACACTACATCTACACTGCAGTAGCTCTTTGCATCCATCTACACTACATCTACACTGCAGTAGCTCTTTGCATCCATCTACACTACATCTACACTGCAGTAGCTCTTTGCATCCATCTACACTACATCTACACTACATTCGCATATGCTTTCTGAGTCTGTTTGAAGTCGCTATTCTTTAGTTGGTAACTTAACCAAGATCATGTTTTGTCTTCAGGAGATCTAGCAGCAAGTTAAACACGATCAGAAAGAGCACGACAGATAGAGAGCATCCTTGAAATAAATCAATTTGGGACATGAGCCAGTCAGTTGTCCACTTCTGTGTACGTACTCTCACAAACAGCTAGCTCATCGTAGTAGTTATGTATACCAGCTCTCGCACGTCAAATGGGATGTGGTACCATTCCAGAGCAAACTGTATCAAGTTGTAGCTACAGATCCATGCGCATTGGCCAGATCAAGCCACACAATCACAATCGCCCTTGCATTTTGCTTTGCATCAAGGGGCGTTTATGCTAGACTCATCTTGCAATACCCGGGAGAAATCCCTTCTGAATGGCCTGGTCTATGTATCCATTCTGTACCATAAATGTGAGGAAGCGGTATATGAGGAGGATAGTTATTACCGAAATAAGCATCTGCAGCTTCTTTGCTAAATTCTGGTGCACCTTGATTACCTTCTGTATCTAAAATCTTGCTAGCATACTGGTGCGGATTTTCCTGAACTTCTCGTGAGCATGGGTGCAATCGCTCTTTTCTTTGTGCTTCAGTTCCAACTTTCTAACTTTGCTGTGGAGTCGGATAACCTTCAAGAAGTCTAGCTTCATTTTCTGCATTTCAGAGTCAGGTGTCTTGTCTGAAATTGCTTCCTTCAACTTCTTAGTGTCTTTGGGGTTCGGCTGTGTCTTTTAAAAAGTTATAGATAAAGGCTTCTCTCCTCTCCATCTCAACAGATTTGTAGATTGGTAGTAATTTTAATGCATCTGACAGTTCATCATCAATCTACTTCCATGTCTTTCTATATATCTCTAGCTTTTGGAAGGTTCAGCCTTGCTGCCACAGATTTCGTGGATGTTGGCACGGTGGACGCGTGGTTGCATGTTTACCTGTCCTGATTCTAACTGGCTCGACTTTTTGAGTGCAGGCCTTGAAGCGTTACTTCTTTGGACTCTTTTCTGCGCCTTCCTGCAATGGATCTGACGTGATGCCCGACTGCGGCTTGAGGGTCGCTTTTCCCACAGATTTCACTGGTAAAGCAGCCAATTTGTCCCGACCGTGGGATCTCTCTTGGTCTAGTTCCATTGTTTTAAAGTTCATAACATCAATAGCTGCTCTTTCGCCTCCCCTCTCGGACAGCTGTGGAGGTATGTTCCTTATTCTGACCTGTTGCGATTATTTTGAGCGGCTTGAGGGTCACTTTTTCAACAAATTCCACGGGTAAAGCAGCCAATTTGTCCCGACCGTGGGATCTCTCTTGGTCTAGTTCTATTGTTTTAAAGTTCATCAACATCAATAGCTGTTCTTTCGCCCCCCTCTCTCTCTCTCTCTCTCGGACAACTGTGCTGGTATTTCCTTATTCTGACCTGTAGCGATTATGTTGAGCGGTAAGGATGCTGACCCGTATCCACTCCCGGCTATTTATCCGGCGTCTGCGGTCTTTCCAAGCTGTCATCTCTCTTTCCAAGTGTCAAAAGGTACAATTCCCCAACAGTCAACTAGTCTTTCCCAGTTGTCATAGGTATTCACCTGAGCTTCTATTGAGGTTGAAAACCATGGCCGGTGTGGCCATATCCTGGCTTGATCTGCATCAACGTTTTTAGGACGTGCACAGTTATTGGTGGTATTGATAATATCAAGCCCAGGCTTATATACTACATCCTGTAATCCATTCTTTACAGCCTACTGCTATGGCCCCCGACTTGGAACGGACGGTGGTGGGTTGAGCGCCTTGGTATCGGGAACCCTCTCTCTCCAGTTGCAGTAACTGCCAAAATACCAATTTGGACAAGAAACCGGCTACAAAATGTATATTTCCATAGTTTGCTTTTGACAAAGTAAAATTTTAAATGATCGAAAGAATTAAAAATAGCGGCCACAAACGCTCAATACATTTATGTTTATTTTTAAGAACATGGTCGCAATATAACTGATGAAATTGTATAAAATGTGGCGGGAACTGAACAGAACCTGCATCCAGCCTACAATTTATCCGGTTTAGACAAAACTACACCTTTGTTTATATATTTTGATCCTATCTTGGTCTAAGAAATAATCATTATATTGTGGTATGGTGTGTATTTGTGTGATATTTCACAGATTCATCTCTGAAGTCTTGAATGGCTATGCTATTAGCCGTTGCCCTGCGTATAAAAAAATATATTACAATCACGCATACCGTATTTCCCATACTAATGCTGTACAATTTATAATTCAATGAGGTAAAGGCATCCATTCCCTTGGGTCCCTTTCTAAAACGGAAATACCTGTTATCATGCTATTTGTCAATGAATGTCCATTAGCTTCATTTTCCATTTTCTCTTCTTTATGTATCTGATGTACAGGTTCAAATATGAGTTTGCCTAATTTTACGATTCCTCAGCAATTTTATCGTTTGTGATAAAGAAAAACCCGGTGGAAACTGTTTAATGGTATTATGGAAAGAAGCAATGTTAATTTCCCACTAAAGCCGTATGAACCAAAAGTTGGCCCGCCAAGTAGAAAATTATTCCAAGATAATCGCAGAAAGAAATGAAGAAAAAATGGAAACATAACTATTACTCAATGATTTGGCCAGTTTTGAGCAAAATAATTAATTTAGCCAAAGACAAAATCCTTTGATTTAGCGTGAAAAATGATACGAAGTGTAACAGTCAAGCTTAGAAATCGTATTAAGCTATGATGTAAAAGTAATTAATATCTATATGAAATACAATAATTATGCAATAACTAGACACAAACTTGTTTTCCATTTTTAACATTTAGATATCTTCTCTAATGGGCTTTACCTGGCTACTTGGCTATCTAGCAGGATTTGCTGACGTCACAGTTCTTTGGTGGATTTTCGTCGTAATTAATTCTCTGCAGGGTGTTTACATCTTTCTCTCTTTTGGCTATAACAACCGTGTTAAATCTCTCTGGAAATCTAGATTCAACAAAGATGTCAAATAACAAACCCGATCGAGTAAAATTAAATTCAAATTCACAAATATGTAATCACTGTAATAAACCTATTTGAGTCGCGTTTAAAGTAAGTTTGTTTTCAATTTTGACACACCTTTCAGTCTGTGTGGTCCATTATATTATCTAGCATCTAAATGATAGCCTATATGAAGACCTTTGGAATTAAAGGTGCGTGTTCCGATCATCTTTGGGACCCCTCTGATTTACCCGGAAGTAGTATCGAATTTGATATCAGATGCAAAGGCCGTATTGTTCTCATTGTCGTCCTGAAATTTGAGCCCTCAAATCCATTTCATTCTCAAGATATAAACAAAAAACCGACGAATTAATGGTATAACCATCAATATTAGTACAGTATTGAGTGCACATGTGGCCCAGTGGATATGACGGCCGACTCATGATCTGAAGGTTACGGGTTCGAGCCCCGCTGCGGCCAATGTGTTGTGCACTTGGGCAAGGCACTTTACCTCGCTTGCTTCGTCGACCCAAGCGATATTCGGGTAGCTGTTAGGGGGGGGGGGATATTACAATCTAAGTGCAGATAGGATTGTGCGCTTGGCCGGTTGCCGACCTAGGTGAGGCGAAATGATTGTGACGATTTCCTGATGGCAGCGTAATAATAATAGGCAACAGCTCTGTGATCTTGATGAAATGGCGCTTTATAAAAGCCAATGTATTATTATTATTATTATTATATTATGAATGGGGTTTTGCAATGCGCATTATTGCTTCTACCACGTTTGTTTCCCACTGTAATTGATGAGCGGTATGTGCAAGTCCATGCTTTCATATCAAGTAGAGAACACATAGACCATCATCGGAGCAAGCCCTTTAATATTAGTATAATAATACAGGGTGAGTAAAAAATATTGACCCTTATTGTGTCCACCATTTTGAATTTTTTTGAATAAGAGCTATCTATCTATTTTGTCGGTCAATCTGAAAACCTCTTTAATTTGCTGCAAATATAGGCCGAGCTACAGTCTTTTGAATCAGAAATCAATCTTCTTCCTATCCACTGATTCCCCTTTGAATGCACGATAGCCAATTAAGCAAATTACTCCCCCAAATGATGATAAGGGTATTATGTCTATGTTTATGTCAAAGAAAGTGGTATCTGGGGTTTGTTAAAGACAGTGATAATGGTAAGTTTGAAAAAAAAAAATTCAAGATGTGGAAATTTTGGTACAAATATAGACACTACTCAGAAAAACTCAATAGGGGTCTCGATGTCTGTTCCTCATATTGTATGATCATTTGAAACTTCTCCAGAAAACTGTACATGTATCAAGTTACTTTACTTTTCAAATTAATTATGAGTGATGCCAGACGTAGAAGAAAAAGAAGAAGAAACGTTAAGAAGGATCGATGGTATATTTGGACTGAATTTTGTGGGGTTAAATAGCGTCACTTTATTCTGCAGTCACTAATATAGCCCCGATTTTCATTGGGACACCGCATTTGCTTTTGCTTGAAAGCCGTGTCATTAAAAATGTGAATCCATGGGCAGAGCGCAAAATCGACTACTTGATTTCAAACGACTTAGCTCGTCTATATTGAACGAAGGATGTGGTTAATGATCTTTCAGCAAAATATTAAAGATATGAATACTAAACTTTTTAGTGATAACCACATTCTGTAGAGATATATTACTTCCAATTCCAAATGGCGGACAAAACAGGGTCATGTTTTTTTTTTTTTTACTCAAATGGGAGTTAATTATATAATAGTTATGAACATAAGTTTTTATGATTCATATTTTCGCAATTATCGATATGGGTAAACAGGAAATGTTAGGTATTTCTCAGTTAATTTCGCATGTGTGAAATTGGTTCGTACAAAGGAAAATTAAATTAGTATTGAAAATATAGAAATCGCAGGACAGAAAGGTCAAACCGATTCCATTATTCCATTACTAAAATTCTTGATGCTGTCATTGTTACATTTTATAAGTATGTTTGTTTGAAATGCATGCGATGTCCACTGAAATCGTAACCGAATTAAACGAAGATACTATTTTAAAGACACTTAATCTTATCATATTCGTCATGGGTCGTAACGTGAAACACCGAAAAAATTCCAATAGAGTTACACAGTTAGTGATTAATCGGTACATCAAGATCGTCAAAAACTTGATAAGTTAAGGTGCTATGCCACTAAGTAAGATAGCTCGTGTGTCGAACATAACGTCTTTGAAATAATATTTAACCCTCTCAATGCTCCATTGCCGATAACTGGATACACAGCATAAGCTGATCTCTTCATATATCTCCCCCCGCCTAAACAATCGACACGAATTAATTTACTCTATTAAAATTCTGTAGGTATGTAGTGAATTATAATAAAAGTGCAGGCGCGTTTGTTCGCGTAATGTGTTTGCTTATTGACCTGTGTGCGGTAATTGCATTGATAACGAACCATGATATGGAAGTTTGGAGAGAGTTATCCACGCTGGCTTGGCGGTGTTCAATTTGAAAGCAAGTTTGATGGCACCGTTGATGGCCATTTCAATATCGTTCGGATTTTTTAGGCAGGGAGATATTAGTGAAAATCATATAACTTGACTACTTGTGAAGCATGTTAAAACTCATTTTAATTTGAAATTGTTTGCACAAAAATCTAAGACATTTGTTGTTTAAGTGATTACGGTTTTTTAGACCCATCTCATCGATTAGCGATATCACTCCATAGCCGCGCCGGTGGGTATTGGCTATATGAGTATATCCAAAGTGACTAAATGTTTGTAGCATGTAGCCTTTTTTAGCCCCACTTGACTAAGTTTTCAAATATTTTGTCGCCAAAAATCTAAGCACACACCTTTTCTGTAGGTCAAGTGATGGCGTATCATTCGACCCACTCTCACCGATTACTGTGATGCCAATCAACTTGATTTTGCCAGGGTCCCTAAGAAAAAAAAATAGGCCAGTATTGTGCACTTTTTCCTAAAAGCATGAAACTGGTATGTTTATTACATATTGAGGCCCCCGAACAAGCTTCTGATCGAGTGCCAAAAATGTTAGCGCCCTATTGGCCTAAGGCGGGCCCTCTATAGTTTTACCCCAAGTATGGAAAAGAATTAACTTTCAGAAGAGCTTAAATGCCATAATTCCACTATTCGTTGACAAAATAAGGTATAGGAACGATTTAAAATGATTTGCATAGATAGGAGTACTTGATTTAGGTTAAAATCAACGTGGCTGCCATCTTAGATTTCAAAATGGCCGCCACGAAATCTATACTTTAAGCTCATTTGAGTTAAGAATGATAAAAAACACTAATTTTAACGACAATCCACCATTGGTAATGCTGAGGAGTTCAGAAAACGCATTTATGGCATTGCAGTTGTAACAGGTAGCAGAAGTCGAATTTCAAGATGGCATCTGATTTCAAAATGGCCACTATTATTCGAATTTTACCCAATTAGGAAATGTACTCTTGAAGGGTGGTGACTCAAATTTAAACCGCTTTGGTAACAAAGTCCTTGTACTAGAATTTTAAGCCTCTTAATTTGGTCGTAATTTTTTTTAGATCAAAGTCAATAATGCTGCCATCTTAGATTTCAAATGGCCACCACTGATTATCCATTGTTAGGCCTTATTATATGAATTTCATATTATTGCAAATGTAACGAGCCGTTCGAAATGAAAGGTTATAAGAACACAAATACTTGGTACTTGTTAACGATCGTTGTGTGGAGAAATCAGCCACTGAATATAGGTGAGGTTTCGATATTATTATTATTTCATTGAAGAGCTAAACAAATCCATCCCAAGATTAGAGATATGAGCCATGTGTATTGATATGCGAGTTACATTCTTTATTTGGACTACCAAGACGAAGATACACTTTGTTATAATGATTGTTAAACGTTGGGATGTCTGATGAGAAATTCTTCTAGTTTGGTATCTTAGTGCAAAGTGCAAACATTAATGGGACAATGAACAATTGCACACAGGGTTGGCATGTCCTTACATCACCGTTTTGCTTTAGAAGTTATTTGTGAATAACACAAAGGTGTTATGTTAGAATTTTGTTGCAATATCTGACAAACATTTCTGAATAGTATGGAAACTGCCAAGCAAATTTAGCCCTTTATTCATTAAGTAAAACATTTGCTAAAATTTGGGAATGTAGGTAAGAGGGGGGGGGGGGATTTTTTTTAAAATTAAAATTAAAGGCGGTTTGTGATGAAACGTGAAACGATCATAAGTCCGATTTTCATTAAAAAACAAATTTCAAATTGGGTCAAATCGGTCAAGGCATTTGGATAGCAAAAACCATAAATGTGATATAAGTGGATCGCTTAAGCACAAAAATTGGTCGAGCATGAGTTGCAAAAAAAAGAATGTGGGTAAGCTGCAGTCGAGCCCAATATTTTAAAACTCATAGCGAGACCAATTATACTGGGCAAAATAAATAAATCGTCCGACGTCCGATTAGGGCCACCAATTTATCAAAATTTGTAATAAATAAAAAAAATAAAAAAAATAAAAAAAATAATAAAATTATGCTATTTGAGAAGTTGGTAAAACTTTCCAAAAGAGCCATTGATATACACAATCAACCAAGAAAGGTTGCCATGATACCATTGTACCATATGGTTTAAAATGAGGGCAGTTTGTGAGACGTCCATAGAGACATCGTACTTACTATCCCTTCAGTACTGCAGGCTTCCAGTGTGGAGCCTTATTGAAAGTCCTGGATATCTCGTTTGGGGGGTACTTGTGCTGTCATTTTTTATACATCCTAGTCCCACTTGGTGCTATTAATTGGGACTGGAAGCTAGGTGGAACCAACTAAATAATGGACACAATCTCTAAGGTGGCAAAGTTGAGTGAGCTGGTTCAAAGTAGTTGCTCAAGAGAATGGATGCAAATCCAGAATAGCTATGGACTTTAAGCACTCTACTTATGACATCACAACACAATGCAAAATAACTGATTTTCTCAGGATATAAGAGACTTGAGTAGCTGTTGGTATAGGCATATAACTAAGCGTCCGAAAAGGGGGGGTCATTTTTGAATTCTTACAATTAGAAATAGGTTTCGTCAGTTTTTAGTCAGTAGAAAATAAGATCAAATGTGGGTCAGAGGTAGATATATTGCAAAAATGAGTTTGTTAAAATGGCCAGCCATTTTTCAGTCGCCATTTGATATTCAAGATTGCTGCTAATTGTGGCTATTACAATGTCAGCAGTGTGCTTTCTAAACTCTTTAGCCTTGTCAATGTGGGACCAGTCCTTAGTGTTTTTGTCATCATTCATAAGCGGAGTATAATGCTTAATGTGGATAATTAGTGGATATTTAGAGCAGGCCATTTTGAAATCTAGGGTGGTAGGTATATTGATATCAAATTGACGAAATCAATGGCCAGATATATTGCATCACTACTGGACCTTATTCAGTCAAACAATAGCTTACAATATCATTTAACCCTTCAAAAGGTATGCTCATTTGGCTTAAATTCCAAATATAGTCTTGGCGGCATTTTGAAATCAACCGCGTCATCTTGAATTCATTACTACTGGCTATCCTGTTACTGCTGCAATATCAGTGTGCTTTCTGAATTCCTCAGCATTACTAATGTGGGTTGTCCCCCTCCATTAGCATTTTTATCATTCTTAACCAAACTCAAGTTAGGCTAATGTGGCTTTTCAAAATGGCGGCCAGTTTTGGAAATCGTAAAGATGGCATCCATATTGAATATGGACGTAAATGAATAGTTATATATATTTGCCGGCAATCATTAAAACTTATTAGTGGACCTTTATTTGGTCAAAAAATGTTGTAGTTATGGGCATATAAGCTCTTGACAGGAAATTTAATAAGTGGTAACTATAGCGGGCGCTGTAGGCCAATAGGGGGCGCTCGATTTGGCACTCGATCAGGTCAATTGGTTCAGGGGCTCAAGTATGTATAAGGAATCCAAGTTTCAACGCTTTAGGACTAAAGTGCAGAATAATTGTGCTTAGGGACTGGGCTATTTTAGCCATATATTAGTGAAATATACGACATGTATCTCTTTTGCGAGCATGGTAGCCTAATATAGCTCATTTAAACTAAACGCCACCTCCCTATTTTGCGGCCAACAAACTCTAAGCAGACAGAATTAATTGTCATGTGAGTGATTGCGGGTATTCAACCCATCTCATCTCACCGATTCACTGCGATACCACTCATATCTGATCATTATAGGGATCTAGTAAAATATAAGCCAAAATTGAACTGAATTGTGTAGCTGTACTTTTAGTAGACTAAATTCACATAATAATTAGTTCGGCGCCAAAATCTAAGCAGACGACATTTTGTTGTTCAAGTGATTGCAGTTTTCCTTCGAACCATCTCACCGATTCCTGCCACTTACATACCATTCAAATTTTTTTAATATTCATGCTAGTTTATTGTTTAGCCTACATTTGAAGAAAAAAACCTGATTTCGCAGATTTGGTAATTGTTTGCATTTTCCAAAGGCATATGTAGGACTGAGAGTTTTACAGGGGGATGATATGACCTATTTATTTATGATCTATGCCTGACATAAGAGCGCCAACCTCTCGCCATAGTATAAAACCACCTTCAGAAAAAAAGGCTTTGTATTTATCATCCAGCTCTTTCAAATATAGACAACTGCTGGTTATCTTATGTTACACGTTGAATTTAATCTTGTTTCATCGATTGTCGTGAAAATTGGCATTAGCTCGGCAACTAAAACATTATCTTGAAAATTGGATAGTGATGGGTACAAAAGAGGTTCTAATCGAAGAGAGGCAAAATTAGAATCTTTAGAAATTCACCCGTATCGATGTTGTGCCGACCACAAAGAAAACCTTAAGAGTAAACCCACAATAGAAAGCAATGGCTCCTCCGCTTCTTCCACAGTATGTGGAAGAAGGTGCGCTTTGCATATACACTCATCGGTAGTGATTGGTTAGTTTAGTGATAAAATTACTGTAGGGTAGAGGTGGCCAGGTGTGTAATAATAGTGCACCAGCAGCACCTGGATCATTGTGCTCAGAGAGATACTCTTTTTTTCTATAATGCCAATGCGCGCCTAGGGGAAAAGAGGATGGATTCATTGAGGCGGTTTAATTAAATCAAGACGACTGAGGTGTAATTTTCCATTGTTGTGTGGCCATGGGTAAGACAATAGCACCCAACATCCAACAACTGATATTTTGGCGGATTGTTTGTATCGAATTGACATTATGTGTGTATACAAGCACCAAACTGATAATTATTCCGTGCAATATTCAAAATGTCAGCGCCCAGCACGGACGACTGGTTTTGAATGCGTTTCACCCCCTTGATGGGTACTAACCTTTTGGGGACAGTTTGTAAAACAATTCGTTGTTAGACAATCTTTTGAATGAAAGTACTCACTGCCAAAAGGGCAAGGCTTATTGCCTTCTGGCATGAAAACTCAAACATGCATTCCGATCCTAGAAGGTCTATAATATGAAATTGGTATACGCTCTGTCTTTTTGGCATTGAGAAAAAAATGCCAAAAGATAGTCCAGGCACCAATAATTGTTGAATGGGTTTGGTTTCTTTCACGGCACCGTGGAATGTATATTTTTGTAATCGCACGTATAATATACACGCCCAATATAGTTGGGGAGCAAGCTGAAGTCCCGTGTGCATTTTGTGGTGAAAGTAAACGACCTGTCTAGATATCTGCAGGGGGTCAACAAGAACATGAAAAACCATGTTGCCAAAAATGTAGTCATGTAGGAGGGTGGTTTATGGCCCTTTTCAAAATGGCCGCCAAAAGCATGAAATATGACCTAAAATGTGATAAAATAAGAGGGCGTTCATTTGATTTTTGTGGTGAAAGCAAACAACCTGTCTAGATATCTTCAGGGGGTCTAAAGGAACATGAAAACTCATGTTTACCAAAATGTAGTCATGTAGGAGGGGAATATATGGTCCTTTTTCAAAATGGACGCCAAAAGCATGAAATATGTCCTAAAATGTGATAAAATAAGAGCGTTCATTTGATTTTGTGCTGAAAGCAAACAACCTGTCTATATATCTTCAGGGGGTCTAAAGAACATGAAAAAACATGTTTGCCAAAAATGTATTCATGCAGGGGTGGTTTATGGCCTTTTTTTCAAAATTGCGGTCAAAAGTATGAAATATGACCTACAATACGGCGAAATAAAAGAGCGTTCATGTAGCTATTGTGATAAAAGCAGACCACCTGAATAGTCATCTTCAGGGGGGACTAAAGAAAAGGAAAACAATGTTGCCGTAAATCTAGTCATGTAGGAGGGTGGCTTACGGCCCTTTTGCAATAATTGCTGCTAAAAGTATGAAATATGACAAAATATAAAAGGGTGTCCATCATGTTCATTCGGTGGTAAAAGTAAACCATCTAATAGATATCTTCAGGTGGTATCGAAGAATCGGGAAAAAACAAAATCTACTCATGTATCAGGGTGGTTTATTGTCTTTTATTTCAAAATGACTGCCAAAGGTATGAACTATGGGTTAAAGCAAACCAACTGAATAGATATCTTCAGGGGTCTCAAATAATTACAAAAACAACATACAGCCCAAAATTTAATCCTGTAAGAGGGTGTTATTTTAGGGCCCTTTTTAAAAATGCCCGTCAAAATATAAAATATGACTCAAAATAAATAACGTTTCATGTTGAATATGTGATGAAAACATACCGACTACCTAGATATCCCCGGGGATCTCAAAGAACATGGAAAACATCTCAAAAAGTTTGGTCCTGTAGGAGGACAGTTTGGGGTACCTATTTAAAACGGCCTCTAAAATATGACTGCAATAAAACCAGTGAACGCCATCGCCAATGCTCAACTTGTCAATCTGTCTTGATTTCATTATTAAAAAATAATCGCAAAAGGTCATTTATGGATACGGTTTACACTTACCCCTTGTCTCTAAAACCTCTTAGTACTTTGTGCAAAAATGGCAGGAAAATAGTGACTCAGCTGGTAAGGTAAGGTAAGGTATGGGTTCACTCAATTCACCAATCACGTCGAACATCTCCATGGAGCACGCCATGAGACCAAGGCCAAGTCTGGGGCTGATGAAACTTTTGTGGCGTGGCTTGTCCATATGTCACAGTGGTTTCATTCCTTGTTTCCTGATATCAAAGCTAGAGATATTGGGTGACCCTTTTTGATCTAGAGGATACCCATTCACACGGACCAGTACATTTTTCATGTGTCCATCACATGATGGTCGAAAACAATAGGTTTTTTTTTTTTTTCGTGACACGGGTTGAATTATTTGCGAATATGCTACCTCTTATTACTGTATAGTTTTAGCCATTTCTCATATGAACTCCATGAACTCCTAAGCTGGGGCAGTGGGGTTGCCTGACCCACAGGTCATCCATAGAGTGCCAGCATGGCTTGACACCAAATTCGTTTGATAGGTTTCTACGGAATAGCACGCCCTTCGGACCTTTTTTTTTTCAATGGAATCCTTACTGGTGAACGATGATCGCCAGATGATGACCCTGGTTTTTTTTTTCAATGGAATTCTTAATGGTGACCAATAGCCGCCAGATGATGAATGAGAAATTCTTCCACAATTACAGAAACACTTTCAAAACCACCAACATTGATGCCTTCCAGGCAAGGACAATGGAGGATCCATTAATTGGAGCACCACCTCTCGGCGAATACTTTCAATAAAGGGGCAACTTCCTAACATAAGGAGAACTGCTCTGATGAGTAAGCTGCACTATAGATATCATGGAACCTCACAATTTGTGATATTTTTACATAGAGTTATCGTCAAAGCAAATTACAGAAACACCACGTGAATGCATCAGATTGGTTAAATTTGAAAGTCGGGCCAGGGGACTAGAACCTGATTCGGGATGTCTTGGAGCACTGATGACCAGGCAAATTTCGCGTGTTGCCAAAATTGGGTTTATGTTTAGAAGGATATGGGGCATAAGCTGGCATAGCTTATCCGACATTAAATAAATACTAATTAATACCTGCTATCCAATCTGGTGCCAAGTAGTAGCCTCACAAGGCCTCTTAAATTGTACTCGGTCCGCCTCTGATGGCCACATGTACCTTAATTGCTCTATTGCATTATATATGAACATAACTAACAGTAAATAGTTTTTAGTTAGTAAAATGTCTTGCCCTTGTTTTGAGAAATAAACACGTCTCTCGGTTTCCGTTTTAAGGACAATGACCTGTATCCCCATCGACTTTCACACGATATGATGAAGCCACAAACCAGGTTGAAATCAAGCACAAATTGAACTTGTGTTGTTCAACTGGCTACACTAGGAAACTAGTGCAAACCTCAGGAAAACAGTAGTTACACATCATGCTGTAATCTGGCCATGTGAAAGATGCGCCGAGAAGATTTGCAGCACCAAATTCTTTCCAGATTTTTTAAATACTATTTTTGTTCACTGTCAATTAAGAGATTTCTCGGCCATCCCCAAGAATCCATTGCCAAAAGATTATCATTTCCCTGATACTCATCACTGCCAATGGTATGGGTTTTCGCAACAGCTGAACAGCGTCCAAGAAGGAGACACACCCCACCTCTTTAGACTAATTGAGAGATTGATAAAGAACCATCAACAGGGTGTGAGACCTATCGGAGATTATCTTGAGATCACGTACTCCGGCTTCCATATTGTGAAATGCACAGAACCATTTATACTAACGTACACAACATTTACCCTTGATTTCTGTAACGTCGCATTAAGGGGGACATGGCGTCGTTTTTCATACAATAGTATATTAATTTTGCCATTCAGCAAACATGTTTTTTTCTTTGAATACAAGCAAGTGATATACCAAAATGTTTCACATAATGATCCTTTTTCAATATATTTTGTCCGCGATCAGATCGACCATCCGGTATGCTCATTAGCAGGGTCAAAGGTCACGCCACCAAGAAAATCAGAAATTCAAAATGACAATTTGCCCCCATCCCCCCCATTATCCTCAAAATAAAAAAGTTTTATTTGAACATAGTTTGTTTCTTAAACAATTTCCTATGGCCATGATCTGTGATCCTATGAGACGTAACCAAATTATTATTCCGTTCTTGCCAGGCAAACGTCCCAACTTCTCATCTCCATTTTTGCTGCTTGGTGGCATACAAAAATCAATGTCACTTCAAAAACTAAAAGTTTTACAAAATCCTCCATAGGAACCTAGTATGGTACACTAAACTAGTTTTGTTTTGCCAAATGTGAAGTCTAGGTCAAACCGGTTTGTTGAGTAAGTGGTGGGGGGGCAAGTTTGCAACTTCGAAAAATGGCAAAAAACGATATAGGCCACTAAGGTCAAGAAGCGTTTAATTGGTTAATTAATCTATTATTATTTTGTTTTTTTTTTGCTTCAGATCGTTTACCATCAACCATCCCTTGATCCAATATGTTGGGTCAAGAGATTTTCAAGGGGGCATTGAGAATTTTTGATTTCTATTATATCAATATGGTATTTTTTGAAAAAATATGAATACAAATTGACATCATAGAACTTGCGAGTTTGGATCAGGTTAAGGGTTAGTTAGGGTGTCTAACATTTCAACATGTGGCTTCATTACTGTCCTCAAATGAGGTCAGTTTTTGTAATTACAAAATTTAATCCGCACTGAACAGCATGATGGATTTTTGGTGGGGGTTTTTAGCCTCATGGTTAGCGTGAATATAACATGATCGATAAGGAAATGCGACCCATTTTCACCAGTTCCACTCATCTCTTGTTAATCCAAATAAGAATAGGCACAATATTATGAATTGATATGGCATTAATGGCAGGATAAAGGTTTGTATTTTTGCTTTTTGACCCCCTCTCCCATAAAAATCTGTTCATTGCAAAATGCATTGATCGGGCAACATAATCAAGGAAAACATACGCCCTGTTTTGTTAAGTCCTTTACAATTAGGCAGCTAGAATACTTCAAAAGACAAATAATGTCTGGGGGATGCAAGGGGGGGGGGGGGGAAGGGGGCCAATTAATGTCTTCCAAAATGTTTGCTAAGGTACCAATGTATTTGTGCCTGCGTTGATGGGAATATGTGTGTATTATGTAGAATTTGCTGCGCCTTTCACACAAAAATTGTTAATTCTAGCCTATTTTAGGCGTTTTTAACCCACCCACCTTTTTTCGGCGGCAATTTTGAAAATAGCCTATAAGTACCCCCCTACCGGCTGCAAATTTTGGAACATGTTTTTTCTTGTTCTTTCTGACTCCTAACGCTAGCTAGATATGTGAAGTTCACAACAAAATGCACACGGACTTTTATTTCATGACATGTTGCTCCCTCACTTTTTAAAAATAACATCGGGCAACTTAAGCCACCACAAATGTAAATTGTGAATCTAAGGAAAATAGATCCGTGCAGCTCGCACCGTTTGGCTAATTTCGCGCTTGGCGTATAAAACGAAAAATCCTATTCTCGGGGAAGAATGTTTGAAAAAAATATCGCAACTGCTGCATTAAGTATTCACACCCAGGATGAAATTAACAAGGGGCTGGCCTGTTTAATTAAAGGTCGAAACCTAGACCAACAAACTATACTTTTTAAAACGGTTTATGATGTTCGACAAAAATAAAAACATTTAAACACAATATTGACTCGATTTGTTGCATTTAATTATAAGGTTTGACAAAAAAAAATCGAGTCCAGCATTCCTTCAAAAATATAGAACAACACTCTTACAAAACTTTAGAAAAAACTCCAGATATGTTTTCTATTTATAACCCTACTATCGGATGTTATTAAAACCCCGAAATCTTTTAAGAATTACGCCATTCAATGAATGTTGATGCATTTTTAGAATTCACGCGGCCGGAAAAATGCTATGCATGATCATGTTGTACAGCCCGAAAGCTACAGCTTCGAGCGAATCGATACGTACATGCCCATATCTTTCATGATCTGAAATTTGAGTGCATGAGTTAAATTGATTTGGTTTATCATTTTATATTACCTTTCTCTGCACGGTTAAGTAACACACAAACTTTGTAATCTTAAAAAATCGATAACATTTATTTACCATATGTCTTCTGATATGTGAATTTTATATACAGGTTATCCATCGTTCTATGAATTCTTAGGGATGTTCCACACCTATTGTTCAATGCGTTAACAACCCTACCACTCTAAAAATTACTGATGTGGGGAAAATGCAAAAGTCCAAAAATATGCGATGACGTCATCGTACCAACCACTAATATGGGCACGAATTCGGTGGCCGGGCCAGTGACTACCTCGTGGCTTGCCATCCATGCTTATGGGAATGTTGAGCCGGAGGCCCCGGGTCGAATCCCGCCCCGGATGTCCATGATCTGTACTTATCTCCAAAAAACGGTTAGGGTTAGTGAACTACCATTGGTTAAATCTAATTTATAAATACATGTGAAAAGAAGTTTCTTGACGAAGTCAATGTCTTCCTGAGAAGTGCCAGCATTTAAGAGTTTCTCATCCACATATGATGCAACAACTTTTAAAAAGCACATTTTTAGTACAAAACACACAACTAAAGAAAGCCGAATAATGAGTTTGCATTTCCAATCACCAAAAGAAAGATACTTAACTTACATGACTTGAATATATGGTTTATATAGAGTAGTGAGCTAACCTCAAAGGTTTTCATGGAGTGTAAGTACTTTCGTACGTTTGACGGAAAATTGAAATTGAATGTCTCAAACAGAATGTTCTTATGAAGGCAATTGTCCCTGGGAGTACAGCTTATAGAGCTTGCAGTTAAGTAATTTGAAATGTTATAAGATGCGGAGACAATCAGATTTGGGGCAAAAATATACCACAGCAGCAAGATAGTGATCACTGTGAATCACGAATGAACAGATTATTACTTCAAACCTAATTCCTTGAATGTTGGCACATATAATCATGGAACAGAAACGAGGTTCTAGATGATCTCGGGGAAATCACATACGTAAACATTCTGTTGCACTCTCAAACCTACCGAGATAACGTAAGGCCTAAGCAGAATACAGTATCATTTTCAGAAATGTACAAATGGTCTTCAAGATTTTTTTCTCCCACCTTAATATACGGTATGAAAACTAAATAAGTTTGTCAGTTCTTAGCATACAACCTTGGATTATAAGGCCATAAAAGAAATAAACAGGGGGGAACAAAAAAAATCAGTCAAAAACGAAACGACGAGGGACAACTGACGATCACGACGTCGACTACGACGACGGTAAACGAACGAACTTCAGGCGCGTGAAAAAAAAGTTTTGTTGAATACCCTCCAATACAATTCCAGCCAACGCCTTTGAACTTCTTGATAGTTCCTTTCCATTTTCCACTTTACAGGTTCGTTTTGAACGTCTAATTTCTCCCCTCCGTAATTATATATACTACCTTGAGACTTTCGAATTCGCACCACGCGGCAAAAACACGTGCGCGTAGTGCCAGTATTCGCGTTGTTTTATTTTGTTGATAATCAGTTCTTGTGTAATAGTTCAGTTTAAGGTCCACTCTGGCAAAGTAACACATTTCTCCCCACTTTAACCTGACGTCCACAGACCGCCATTGTGGGCTTCAGATTCCGAAGATCTCAGAGTCCTTAAGACTTCTCCACTACCGCCGCGTGTCTCAATTTCTACACCAATGCATGGTATTCGGTTAGCGGGGCAGGTTGCTGACATCTAGCGCCACCGTAAAGAAAAGTAAAAATCCTTATGAAACCATTATTTTTTGCATAAATGTGCATACCGAAACGAGTGGGTGACTATTCTGACAAAAATTTCATCGAATAGCTCTTCCCTTCTGTGTGTGATGCTTAAACTTTTTTGATTTGTGATACCCCTCGTATAAAAACATCAGAGTAAACAGAGGTTGTCTTTGCAGAGGTCTATGCTTTATATGAGATGCAATCCCGTGAAGGAAAGAAAAGGGGAAGAAAGAAGAGAGAGAGAGAGAGAGAGACGAGAGAGAGAGAGGAGGCGAGAGGAGATAGAGAGAGAGGAGAGAGAGGACAGCGAGCGAGCGCGAGAGAGAGAGAGAGAGAGAGAGACGAGAGAAGAGAGAGAGAGAGAGAGAGACCCCGAGAGAGAGAGAGAGAGAGAGAGAGAGAGGACAAGCTGAAGCGAGATCGAGAGGAGAGCGGGGAGAGGAGATAGATAGAGAGATATAGTAGGAGATGACAGGAGAGGAGAGAGATAGATAGAATAGACCCTGATATAGGAGAGAGATATAGAGAGAGAGAGAGATGACGGCGAGCTATGTAGAGATTATAGAGATATATATATCATATAGATATCATAGGATATATTATCTATATATATATAATATATATATATACTATCTATATTATATATATATATATATAGATATATCGTCGTGGGCGGAGAAAAACCACAGATGTGCTATTGACCCTTTAAAAGCACAAATCCTCACATGTAGTAAAAACGGGTGACAGGGACAAAACCTCATATGTAACATTTTCGAAGGACACCAAAATAACTAAAATTTGCTGATGAATGCCATGCAAGAAATGTTTCCTTTCTAAATATTTTAGGTAATTATTTACTCCAGATTCTGACATAAAGTTGCCTATGATGAACTATTCATATTTGGCATGAAATCAAGCTTGAACACGAGTGATGACCAAAATGCCTTGAGGTTTTAGCACTGGGGCCTACTCTACTTTTTACATATGAGGTTTTGCATTTGACCTCTGGCGTTACATATGAGGTTCTACAAATTAAATGAGAAAGAAAAGGGGAAAATTGGGTTCAGTATGGCACGTGGATATTATTATCATTAGGCGTCTGCGCTTTGTAAGCATACATTTGCAAGCACAGAGTTGTGAGTATTAAAGTGGAAAGCCTTTGCGCCATTTACAAAGCAATGGTCGGATGGCAGATAAATAAACCAGGTAGGTAAGCCATATTTACAAATTGAAGTGTACAATTTGCAAAATTAAATCTTTCTTTTACTGAGTAACTAATTTAGGTTGCAGGGAACGGTGGGAATTCCTATCAAAGTTGTGAAATGCCATCCTTTTTGCATATTTATTTAAAAAAATTGTTGGGTTAGTAACTGCCATTTTGTGATTCAGCAAGCAACAACATCAGATTTCTTTCTCCAGGACTCTTTCGATGTTTTAATAAGGAGATTGATGCGGAGATTAGTTTAATTATAAATGGGGTTAATTAACCAGGAAATTGCGATTTAGAAAGGCTAAGAGAAGGCAACATCGAAGATGATTTAGTAATCATTCTGTAATATTGTTGATCAGGTCAGATCAATATTTTAGATTACTTTATTTTCACTCGACAACTAGTCGCACATATAACATACTCACGATTATAATTTTGTGTACTTGGCCGTTTACTTTTATTCTTATATGCTGAGAAATAAGCCCAATATCCAAAACTTAATTTTAACCCTAGTCTACCGAAGGGGGGGGGGGTCCCCTCAAAGTTTTTTCCCCGTGCTCTAAAACCCCTTTTTTGGTTTGACAAATTATTAATTGTAATTGTCAATTACATGTTCCGCTCCTTTTAATCCAAACAAAACAAACAAACATCCCATCGGGGTATAGGTAAGATACAGGCGTGATCCCAAAGTGATCGATAGGGGGGTAGGTAACCACCCCCCTCCGGAAGAATAGTACCAACATGCCTAACACAAATCAGGAACATCACAGACACTGATTTTGGTACCCAATACGAGGGGTGATTGATTAGTTCTAAGCCTAAGGTAGAAAGAGATATCTACAAAGTTCAAATTTAGGACCGTCTACAGGTTCATTCTTCAAATGAAAATTCCAGAAGTTCATGTGTATATTTTTCTATTTTTTAACTTGAGGTAATCAAACATTGACAGGTTGCCGGACATATTGAAGCAATTACGCGAGAAAATTTAAAAAGTTGAAGAGAGGTGGAAAGCTGACATCGGTGGTGCTCTCATCATGAAAATCCGTAGGCCATTAAGTCTATGGTAGCCTTGACTGCAATCCATCAGGTTGGGCTTAAAATCTGGTAGAAAATCCAGCCTATTCACTCGAATTTGGCACCGTCTGACTTCTATATTTCCCATAGATGAAAAGGAACTCCCCAACTTTTTAATTTTCTCGGTTAAATTGCATCAATTGGTCTGGCAAAACTCTCAATATTTGATTGCCTAGGCCAAGTTAAAAAATAGAACAGATAATACACATGAAAATTTTGGAATTCATTTGGAAGAATGCACTGTAGACGGTTGTTTGTATTGTAATGTAAATTTTAACTTTGTAGCATATCTCTTTCTACCTTAGGATTAGAACCTTATATCAATCACCCCTCGTAGATAGCTATGTCCTCCTCTTTCAGGTGCCATTGATACCAAAATGAGTACCAACATGCCTTAGCATTTTTGGTTTACGTCACAATGACAGTAATATAAAGTTCGGATGTCAGCCAAAACTGCCATTTCATAGACACACACAGTGAAAAAAAAATCAATGTTCGCCAAAAGGTTAGGAAAATCAGATTTTCATGCGGTTTTTTTTAATTAAAAAAAAAAAAAAATGCACTAGTTTTATATTAATGAATCATTTTAGAGCTTATATAAGGGGCTGTTTGAGTTGCTAAATTGCGAAATATCAATTTTCCAACCCATATTCAGTATTTTCGTAACTTTACTGAACATATGACGTCATGGTGAAGTCACAATGTGGATGTTAGTACTTATTTTGGTACCAATGGAATGAAAGAAACTCTAAGCTATCCTTTGGTACCAATTTACAGGAATAGGGTGTTCAGTAACGAAAATCACAGGGGGGGGTGGTAACCACCCCCCCACCCTTCGGGAGTTTTGTTACAAAAAAATGGCCTCGGTAGACGAGGGTTAATTAATTAGTGATGTAATAATCAGTTCGTTAAGTTCTGTCGGATTATTTTTTTTGTTTTAAGGTTGGCTCAAAGTGTGTTGCGTACTTAACTGTTAAAGCTTATGTGTTGGTTAAGGGAAAATGGATATGTTATGCACATATTAAGACGTTAGGGCGAAATTTCATTCCCCCCAAGGCTTTTCCCCTAAACCCACAGTATTACAGTTTATTTCGTTTTGGATAAACAACGGATATGAATATTATTTTATGCAAAATTAAGGGCAATCATCTGGAATAACAAAGGATATGAATTAAATAATTTCAAACTCTATTCATATGTACTAATTAATACGTTAGGGCGAAAACTCTTTCCGAAACGTCATGTATTGTTTCGCTTTAGTCCGTAAAAAGGATATTGAATATTACTTTTATGACAAATTAGTTCTTATCACTAGTGAAGAACAACACATATCTGACTATTAATTAATTTGAATAACTCTAAGTGCTCCTTATATCCTAGTGAATTATTCAATTTTCCCCATGGTTTTTTTTGTAAAGTGTTATTATTATTATTATATTAGTATTATTATTATTATAATAATATTATTATTAGATCACTATATCCTACGCTAGGGCGAAAATTTCTATTTGTTTGTATAGAGTTCGACGTTAGGGCGAAAATTTTTTCGCCTTAACGTGATCCTTTGTTTGCGCATTTATTCCGTCAAAACGACTATATTAATTTAGTTGCAAAATGAAGGATTAATCTCATTGGCTAACAAGAAAACATTGAATATTAATTAATTAGCTAATAATTAAAGGTTCATTATAGCATAATGAATTATTAATTTCGCCCTATGGTTCTATAGGAAAATATATATTAGTAATTTTATTATTATTATTAGTAGTAGTCGTAGTAGAGTAAGTAGGAGTAGTAGTAGTAGTAGCAGTACAAGTAGTAGCAGCAAAGTAGCAGTAGCAGCAGCAGTGTACAGCAGCAGTAGTAGGAGCAGTAGAGTAGCCAGTTAGCAGTAGCAGTAGCAGTGTAGTTAGTAGTAGTAGTATAGCGATTATCTAAATTTCGATTATTTTTGTAATCTATTTTTCAGATTTTCACATACAGATCTATGATTTTGATGTCATTTTAAATGTAAAAAGATGACAGAAAATCAATTTTAAAAAGGACTCTTTTTAAATTTAATTTACTTTGAGTAGGATACTCCTTCAGATCATTTCAAAATTTTAAAAAAAACATAGAAAAGAACCATTCATTTTGGGCCGCTAAGAAATTATAAAAAAAACAAAAAAAAAAAACTTGAATCCGCAGGTTACAAGCTGAATTAATGCATGTAAAATTGGTCTATCATTTTCAAGAGATTAGCAGCGATTAATGTGAGAGACTCCAAACAAATGTGGAACTGCTTTTTTTAACCTTTTAAATCAAGGTAGTGTGTACAATTCCATATAACGGCTTTAAGTAAGCAAAACAAACCACCAAATAGTGAAAAAACTGAAGATTTAGATTATGGTGTCATACCGTCTACCCAAATAGGACATACAGGGGGCGGCTTCTCAAAATATACACTGACCAGCTGGATTGTGGTTTAACTAGTACAGATAAAAAGGGGATCATAAATGTTGTGGTTGAGGGTAAACTGTATTGATCATGGGTACAACATCACGCTGAAAATATGTGATATTAACCGGGAAAGGCTTTTTTGATCTCAAGAAATTACAGAATCAGATAAAAAGTACTGCCTTGTCTTTAATACACGGATTTTAAAACCAACCACTTACAGGTTATGTTCGTATATCCATGTGCCCGATCCAAAAATATAAAAATATGAATTTTTATGATTTTTTCGATGTTTCGGGTTAGCAAATTGCTGCTAATCCCTTTAAATAAAGAAAATAGAAAAAAAGCGACCAATTGGGCACAAAATGTGTAAAACATGAATCCCCAAGTTATAAGCTTAAATTTGATGTTGGTTACACCTTCCTATCATTTCAAATTATGAAAATATAAAAAGCGCCCAATTGGGCGCAAAATAGGTCAAGACTGGGTTCATAAATTATCAGCTTTAATAATTAAATATTGTTATAATTAAAATACTAGCGAGCTTGCACACTGGTGTAATTAGCCAGTCAGCAATAGAGAGAGTATGTAACACAAGAGTGTTTTTGTTGTTCACTGCGCCAATCAATACGCCTCCAACAAACTAATTCTAATCCGACAACATGAAGTTAATTAAAAATATAAAGATGTTAAAGAATGCCGAAGCAGAAAAGCCATGATGGATGATTCGATCCCTGTGGAACGCCACCCAACGAAATTGGCAAGTGTGGACCAAAAGGCTTTTAAAAATGATTTAAAAATCATTTTGACCGATGTATTAAAACATAATATTTTTCACAGTCGCTGTTGCGCATGCTTAATTGGGGATGATATAATCAGTTTACTGAGCTTGTGAATAGGAAAGGTAAGGGATCGCATTTTCAAGATTACGCATGTGGAATGTCAGCCTCTACCCAGAAAATGAAACAACTTTGTTCTCATGCTACACAATTTTGAAGACAGGACCTCAAATTTCATATTTTCTTTATTACAGGTTGTCATACTTCGAATATCCCCTTTGCTACTGAGATCAATACAACATAATTGACGTCAGTCGTGATTTAACATTTTCAGGATTTCTTTCAATCCGACATTCCCCCATTGCCATTTCGAAGTAAATACTATATACATGCAATGAGAGTGAAGGAATTAAAGGAAAGGCCACTGACCGAACACAATTTATTGATTTATATACCCGTTATGCATGACCGAGCATAATATTGATTTATATACCCTTTATGCATGGCCGAGCATAATATTGATCAATATACCCTTATGGCCAAGCATTATCTGATATCAACTTATGGAAGGTGGGCATTATCAGATATGAAATGAGAGTGAGGAATTAAAGGTCCATTGTCGATCGTTAATAGCCTCGTCCCCCAGGACCCAAGATTTTACTGAAAATGGTAAAAAAATGGTATTTCAAAAAGATAGCTACTATTTTGATCAAATACCTGTGAAATCTTAGGCTAAAACATGCTTGGTTGAATGTTATGAGCGAAAATATGCTCTATTTTGGTCGAAAATTAATTTTACACAGTACTCTATGGGGATTACAAAAATAACGTATTAGCTCTCACTTCAAAACTGGGGCGAAATATTTACAGATGGGTTTTGGGGTGGAAGGCCATTCTTTCAAGATGAAAATATAGACTTAAAATCGGGGCATCCCCCTTTAAAGGTGGCAACTGACACGAGCATCTATAGACATGGCAGAATACTGGTATTATCGGACATGACAGAAAATTGATATATTTCCAATAACGCATTTGGTGTAACAGATACCAGCTTTCAAATAGAGAAATTCCAACAAAGTTAAATTACAAAAAAATCATATATTCAACATGGGAAGTACGTTTAGGAAAGTAAAAGGGTCGATATTTAATGGCGAGCAAATGAAAATAACTTTTAAATGTCTTTTATAAGGGTTTTGTTAAGGGTGGGCAAAAAGAACAGGAAATAAAAGCAAACGAGCCCAACAAGAACAATAACGATAACGACAACAATTGATAATAAATGGCTCACGAGAACTTGGAATGCTGTGCTTTTATTATTCATGCAAGTATAATTAAACATTACAAAGTGTGGGGGGAATAACTTCAATGGTTACAATATTAGTGTTATGTTATTTTAGAGGAAGGTTCATTATGATTTGGTGGATGCAGTATTGTAAACTTAATAACTGGCATCATTTAGCCACGTTCTTTTACTCGAGGATTCAATAAATCAAAGAAAACACGTTACACAATCCCATTGCTTGGCTTTAAAGGGTGGGGGTGGTCCGATTTAAGTTAAAACCCAGTTTTATCTTGATAGAAAGGCCTCACCCCTAAACCCCATCGGTAAAGTTTCGGCGGCGAGTTTCAATCGTTTTCAAGTGAGAGCTAAAAACTCAATTTATAAGCCCATAGAGTACTGTGTTTTTAAAATACTTATTACTAGATAGTTACCAATGCAAACCGTGTAAAAATCCAAAATTTTTTTTGTTTTTTTGTTTTTAAAATTGGGGAAATTTAAAAAAAAAAAAAAAAAGGGCTCTTATTGCTTTAAGTCTACTGATTCCAGTTGATAGTGGAATAGCCTCTTAATTTCTGTAGGGGGAGTATGAATTGAGGGGATAGTATATAAAAAATTTAGTCGGGTATTTGTGGTATGATGTGCGCTAAAGCCATGATAGCCAACCTGAACAGTTGGGGCCATTCACAGTCCCAATAGTCAAAGCATAAACCCTAGAATGTTCAAGAAAACACAAAATAAATACAGGAATAGTTTCTGTGAAAGCAGGTGAAAGCGGATTTTATGATATTGAAGATAAACGTTCGCACATTGTAACACACAGGTGACGGAAGCCTTCTAAAATATATGATAAGTTGTTGGTAAAACCAATTCTCGGGTAGACACACTACGCGTCACATAATATAAAATACAAAGTATTTGGTCAAACACAATTTTGAATTTCAAATTGCCTCAATTAATTTCAATGTTTGGTAATATCAGTGCACTGATGTATCAAAGCGAAGAACCTACTATTTTATAGGTCTATGGTACTCCTAGACACTGGCACATTTGAAAAATAGTGCGCCCTCAAGATTTTTCAAAATCGATATTTTTGCATGGTTGTAAGGGTTTTATATACAAAAGCCTTCACCCGAAATGATTAAGACCAAATCAGCTTCCTTATGGGTAAACAGAACGATTTATAATTTAGCGACGTTAAATTCAGCAGACGACGAAAATGGCGTTTTAACACAAGAACACGCTCGCCGTATGCAGGTTTCCCACGCTATGCACACTGTTTGATCGGTCTATAACCTTTGTGGTTTTAATATCAGTGAGTACGAGTCAAAAATATTCATGTAATATACACATTTGTTGATTAAAGTTATGGAAAACTTAAAAGTTGGCCTACAAATTACCTGGATGTCTTTATCCTCATATCAATGTCCCTATCTGTTTTGGGGTATGTTATTTTTATGTGTAAAATATATCTCTGTTCTTCCAATGGCCTAGACTATCATTTGAGAGCAAATTGAAGAAATTTCATATTTGGTGAAAATGTGCCAGTGCCGCTTTAACATGTTTATAGTAGATTCATCCAAAAGCGATCTTCCAAACACGTGACCAGATCGTTCCACTGGTCAAGACAGGAGGTTCTCAGTCGAAACGGAAATGAACGGAGCTTAGTAAGTCTATGGAGCTCACACAAAACAAGGAAAGGAGATTAATTTCTCTTTACGTTTCAATTCACATTGCCGAAATCACGGGTGGTTATTTAGCATGCTATCAGTGGACTAATACCACGATAATCGTCTGTATCCGGTTATCTCAATAAACCATGATAACTCGAGGAAATAAGAACGATTAGATAGCTGTGTGATACAAGAACATGGTCACATTGATGTGAACATAATCAATAAACTTACTGTCACAGAGCAGCTATTGACTTTAATAAACGAGAGATAATGCTACATCATCATTTTGTCCGATCGCCCCGCCCATCCTAGCATAAAAGATCGTTTTTCGATGAATCTACTATAAGACACTGCACAATCAGTATTGACTGGACGAACAACGTAACTTTATTTGTAGTTGGCCAGTTTCTTTCAATCCAATCTCCTTTGTATTGCGAGGAAGAAATCGAAGATTTCTGGGTATTTCTGTCCCCTATTTTGAGGAATGGGCGAAGTCCAAACTCCGCCCATAACTCTACCATCAATTGGAATCTACTATAATAACAAATTGGATTATAGTAGGATTTTTTATTCCTGTCAGTTCATTAAACGTTTTTGGGGCGTGTCGACGATTCCATTCGTTCTGAGAGGGTGTATGCTTTACCCACTAATTCAATAGAAATTCTAATGTGACGATGTCGGATCAGATTAAGGCCATAATTAAAAAAATATCCCTTTTCTCACGAAGAAAATAATGCAAGGCAAATGCACTGAATAAATTCCAAACATCAAACTTGAACAAACTGAAGCATTCAACATAAGAAAAGAAAATGATAGGAATAATTAATTATTACTCGCCAAAATGTATTTGTCATTATTGCTGAAAGAGGGAGAATCTCCACTCTCAGAATCCGCCACCATTTTTTACAACCACATCAGGAACTTCAATACTACATATGTTGTTGTTTTTCCAGTGTGATTTTTCTTTATCAACAACTGCTTGCATGCATTTTCCTTCATTCAGTATTTTTCGTCACGTTTAAGCCTCGTTTACGCTGGTTTTCATTTATTCGTCTTGTTCCAGAAATAATGTTTGACGTCTCTGTCCAATCATATATCTAAGTACTAAAAGTTTTGGTCACTCATAACGAACTATATACAATATTTACGTGGCCTAATCCTCCTCAGATTAAGAGGTTCACCCGGCCTCGATTTTCATGACACTTTATCTCTTCTTTGATTGTCTCCAAACAAAGGAATCGATTGCATGTCTCAGATTGTACGACAATCTATTCAATTGAATCTGGTATGAAGCCTTTACATATTCGATACTAAAAGGGTTCATGTAAATTGGGTTTAAAGCATCTTATTCTGCTGAACAAAGTTGAGCATTTCAGCTGTTAATACGGCTTTTTAGTTTTGACCTCAACACATCTCCTCCAGATGTGTTCGTACCATCGACAATATGCGTTTACTGACAGGAATAAAAAATCAGACTATAGTATCGTATGTGGTGCAATGTACCGATTAGGACAGCAGTAAGTTCAAAACTTTTTGGTGTTCTTTTGTATTGGTTTATCCAATAAACATTCAAACATGTTTGTTTTAAACCAATCAATGCAAATTTGAAGAAATGGTGTCAATTCAGGAAATATCCTGCAGTCCCTTTATATTGAGGGTCGGGGGGAGTGTTCCACATCACTTACATTTGTTTCTGTTTGTTTGTTCTGTTTTTCTTTTTCATTATTGTCTGTTTGTTTGTTTTTGTTCTCTTTTGTTTTGCGGTTTTTATTCTTTTAAGTTAAAGGTAAAGGTAAAGTGTAATGCTGAGCAAGCTCGTGGCGCGGAGTGTCCCATCTCCTTCCTTAGTGGATGGGTCAACTCCTCCGTAAATTTTGTTGCTGTGGGGGGGGGTCGCCACTCCTCCCGCTCAACGAGTTTCTGTTTACTTCCCATCATTCACTGGGACCCATTTATGCACCTGGGTGGAGAGGGTAAATAGTAAAGCGGTTAAGATCCGTTTATAACTTTACGACATCTGCGTTGCGGTACCCCTATACCGATCACTGTTCACGCGGCAACACCGCAATGCTCTCAAATCCCTAAAACTAGATATAGCTTGTGTCAAAGACCACGAACATCCGCGACAGTCTTCAAACCCAGCCAAAACTAACCCAGCTTCAGAAACCTATCCCACTTCGAACTTTAGCCAGCTTCGAAACCCAACCATATCTAGATCTGGAGACAGATCTGAGCAGCACCACTGGGCGCGTGCCAAATTGTTGGTAAAAAGTTTTACTATGAGTGTGGTGTGAACTGCCGCACTATGATAAGGATTGCGATTTATTCCGTATTGAAATACGGGTGTACAAAATTTGCACTAGACGACCCTCACAGTCGAGGTGATGACCTTTGACCCAACGACCTTCGATCTCGAAAAAGGATTTAAACATATTGGATGTCAGTACGGATCATATTAAATTCTGTCCATTAGTAGGATTGAAAAATTTGACTTGACCTCTTATTGACGTTTGTTCTCAAAAATATTTTAAACATGATTAGGATGTAATAAGGATCATTTAAGTTAAATATCAGATCAATGGGTGATTTTGAAAAAAATACTTTGACCTTTAATGACCTGTAGCCCCGAAATATTTCAACATGTTTAGGATATGTGATAAGGATCATTTCACCTTTTATTCATAGCTCAATTGGAGCATTTTGAAAATTTGATCTGACCTCTAATGACCTTGATCTCATCAATATGTCAAATATGTTAGAATGTCATAAAGATCATTTCAGTTAATTTCAGCTCAATCAGAGCATTTTGGAAAAATTTGACCTTCGACCTCCAATGACCTTTGATCTCGAAAATTTTAACAGGGCTTAGGATGTCATAAGGATCCTTTCGATTAAAATTCAGCTCAATCGGAGGCTTTTGAAAAAAATGACCCTGTGACCTCCTTAATGACCTTTGATCTCGAAAATTATTTCAAACAGTTTAGGATGTGACTAAGGATCCATTAGTTTTATTATTAGCTCATTGGAGGCATTTTGAAAATTGGATCTTTGACATCTTAAGGACTTTGTCTCCCCCAAAATATTTCAAATATGTTTGGAGTAATATAAAGTCATCAGATTAAATTTCAGCTCAATCAAGGCATTCGAAAATTGATCTTCGACCTCCTAATGACCTTTGATCTCGAAAATATTCTCAACCTGTTTTAGGATGTAGTAAGGATCCTTTCGATGAAATTTCAGCCTCAATCGGAGGCCTTTTGAAAAATGACCTTTGACCTTCTTCTTAAAGGACCTTTGTGATCTCGAAAATATTCAACATGTTTAGGATGTCATAAGGATCATTTCAGCAAAATTCAGCTCAATCGGAGCATTTTGTAAAGTTTGACCTTTGACTTGGTCTTTTTCACTTTCTCAGTTGTATTTTTTCACAATTATGACGAGTGGTATCTATATAACCATGCTACGCTACAAAAATCAAACTTTAATATCTTTTTTGTTTTATTTCGCCTTTTCTTGGACTAAGGAGAAACACATTAGAACCGCCCAACATAAGCCATCTAAATTGATTGAAACTCCCCGGGAAATGTAACCGCACGGAAGTACCGCATTTTTTGCATTCATCAATCGAGTTTAAAAGTTTTATTTTGGTTTGTGACGTGATTTGCCGGACTCGCCAGACAAGAATACTTTAAAGCGGTGTCAAAAACAACCCAAGGTGACCTTGTCCGGCAGGAATTGAAAGGGACGCGCTGCAATTAAAATATATATCCCCCTACACTTAAGTACAGGACTATTATAGGTGGCGGAGTGTGACTCTACATACCTGTACGTTTAAAAACCAATTCCTAATATCTCCCATATCGATTGTTAAATTCTCATGTAAGTAGATTTAAACTTTTCTTCGAAATGAATGGAAGGCTTTGCCAGCTAAATAAATTCTGGCTCTTGCAGACCCAGGGTTAGGTGCATTCATACTGGCGTAATACAGGCGAGCGAGGCTGGAAACCGAAACCCCCTTACCCGATTGTGCACAATGCCCCCTATCTCTGCCCCGGTGACCTGAAACACTATCTGTGTACACCCATAGAGGATGATTCAGGGGTCCTTATGACCCATTTTGGTGTTTATAGCTCTTGAATTGCGGGATAAGAATGATTTTCTAGATTTTGCACAAAAAATTAATATTTACTTCAAATTCCTTGCCCCCAATCTGTGTACAACCTATTTGAGGACTGGGTCAGTGGTCCTTTGGATTGAAATTGGCTTAAATTGGCTCAAGCTTTTTGCACTTGAAGCATTTTAAGCTTTCAGTCACGGACGTGAGAGAGTGTAGGTAGCACAAAGAAAGAATGAAGCGAAGGAGAGAAGAAATGGACAGAACCAAAGATTCTTTTTCCCTCCAGAATAAGAACATAGATATAGTTGATGGGTCAAAGACCACGAACCAGCGCGCGGATAGCTTCAAACCCAAGCCGAAACCTAGCCCCAGCTTGGAAACCTAGCCCCAGCTTCGAACTTAGCCTAGTTCGAAACCCAACCATATCTAGTTCTGGAGACAGATCTGAGCAGTCTAGGTAGTGACCTTTGACCCTAACGACCTTCGATCTCGAAATTATTTAACATATTTGGATTGTCATAAGGATCATATTAAATTTCTGACCATTAGTAGCATTTTGAAAATTGACCTATGACCTCTTATGACTTTTTCTTCAAAATATTTTCAACATGTTAGGATGTCAAGGATCATCATTCAGTTAAATATCAGCTCAATCGATGATTTTGAAAAAAAATGACCTTTTACCTGGGGTGGCCTGTTTCTTCCCTTTTCTCTCAAAATATTTCCACATGTTGAGGATGTCATACGGATCATTTTAGTTAAATTTCAGCTCAATTGGAGCATGTTTGAATTGACCTTGACCTCTTAATGACGTTCTCAAAAATATTTTCAACATGATTATGATGTCCCTAAGGATTATTTTTCAAGTTAAATAATCATCTCAATCGGATGATTTTGAAAAAAAGACCTTTGCTCTTATGAACCTTTGATCTCAAAAATATTTCAACATGTTAGGATGTCATAAGGATCATTCAGTTAACATTTCACTCACTTGGAGCTTTTGAAAATTTGATCTTTGACTCTTAATGACCTTTGATCTCCAAAAATATTTCAAAATATGTTTAGAATATCATATAGATCATTTCAGTTAAATTTCAGCTCAATCGGATCATTTTGAAAAAAAATGACCTTTGACCTTAATGATTTGATCTCGAAAATATTTCAAACATGTTTAGGATGTCATAAGAAACATTTCAGCAAAATTCGCTCAATCGTAGCATTTTGAAATTTTGACCTTTGAACCCTTTGAATGTACCTCCATTAACTTGTATGGAATTTATATAACATGCCAGTACAAGTAACACCAATTTACCAATCAGAATACCTATTTCCGTATTGTTCTTTTTCCTGTTCTCATTTTTATTTTTTTTTAACAATTGATAAGAGTGGTAATCTATTATACCATGCTACGCTACCAAATCAACAACAAAAATATTCTTTTTGTTTTATTTTGCATTTCTGATTAAGGAGAAAAACATATAACCGCCATACATAAGCCATCTAAAAAAAACCTCCCCGGGAAAGTACCGCACCTGAAGTACGATTTTTTTTTTTGTCATCATCAATTCGAGTACCAATTTTTTTTTTTGTTTTTTGACGTAATTTGCCGGACTCGCCAGACAATAATAGTTTAAATGCGACTTCAAACACCCCAAGGTTGACTTGCCGGAAGGAATTGAAGGAGCCTGCAATTAAAACGAAATCCCCCTACACTAAGTACATGACTATATTAAGGTGAAGCGGAGTTTGACTCTACATACCCCGTTTAGAAATCAATTCCTAATATCTCCTATATCGATAGTTAATCCTCATGTATGTAGATTTAACCTTTTCTTCGAAATGAATATAAGGCTTACCAGCTAAAGACATTTGGCTTTGCAGCCCAATGTTTAAGGGGATTCATAACTGCGTAAGACAAGCGAGCGAGGCGACGAAGCGAGCGAAAACCGAACCCCCCTTACCCGATTTTGCAAAAATGCCCCCAATCTCTGCCCAGGTGACGTTGAAAAATCTGTGTACCCCAATATGAGCCATATTCGGGGTCCTATGACCCATTTTGGTGTTTATAGCTTTTGAATTGCAGTGAGAATAAAGGGTTTTTTCCAGAATTTTTGCACCAAAAAATTAATATTTCTCTTCAATCACTTGAACCCAATCTGTGTACACCCTATATGAGGGCTCTGTCAGTGTCCTCTGGGATTGAATTTGCTTAATTGGGCCCGCGTTTGGCACTAGAAGCATTTTTAAGCTTTCAGTGACAGCCGTGTTGCCAGAAGAAGAAGAAGAAACAGACCAAATACCAGAACCAGCCGTGCTACGCACACGGCTGGTTTAGAAGAAGAGAAACAGACCAAATACAATAACCAGCCCTGCTACGCACACGGCTGTTAATGAATTGGACTTCATTGCGCTACCGCATACGGTGAATTCTGTGAAGAGACTGCAATTTCTAGCATGCAACTCCACGCACGCAATACGCCGTAATGTCTGAACGGACCTTTTCCAGAGACACTACGTGTTGGCCGCAGTGTTGCTCGAACCCACAACCTCTGGAGCGATAGGGCGGGCCTCATTCCAATGGACACACTTCCCTCTTTTATTCTCTTCTTTAACGATCAGTAAACATTTATTTTATTCGTTTGTCTTGTAATTGTCTAAAATTTTTTAAACAATCATGTCGGCAACCGTTGACTCTAAGATTTAAAAATATAATTTGTGTTGTGAATTCTGAAGACGTTGGTTTTTCGTTTTGATTAGTAAACATGTAGTATTACACTACCACAGGGTACTGGTTATAACAAACATAATCTAATCCGGAATTTTTAAAATGAAGTTTATTCTCTCTATGACAGGCATAAATTTGAGCTTAGCTATTAACTATTTCACACAGTGATTTGTATGTAGACAAGCACTATGTAAAAACAGGATTTGGTAGAAAATGAGGGTGACATCATCGTAAAATCTGTGAGTCAGCCTTTAATGTCATTGTTTGTACATACTACAGTAAGCAAATGGTCATAGTTGTCTGAAATGAGAGAGCGAACCAAACAGGGTTAATGTACTTTTATCATATAATAATGCAACCGGAATATGTATCATATAGATGAATGTTTAGTTCTGAAATATTTTAAATAACACAGGACCAACAAGACACAGGGAGAGCAGGTGTGTGGATTATTGAGCACTGTGGTAGTTGGTAGGTATGTGATTTGAAGTATAGGTGTGTGTGGATGTGTAATTTGTGTAGAGTGTGGTGCGTGTGTGTTGCCATTAACTACCGGTCTGAAAGGGGGATCACCCGATTTAAGGATATGAAGTTTTTTCATCTTAATAGATTGCCTTTCACCCCAAAATCCCATCAGTAAATTTTCGCGCCGATATTTCGGTTACAACCCTGTTATATTCCGAAGGCCCGCTATCCGAAGGGTCCACTATGCCAAGGCCCGCTTCCGACGGCCCGCTATCCGAAGGTCCGTATTCCGAAGGCCCGCTATTCCGAAAGTCGATAGGGCCCGCTATTCCGAATAGTGAATAAGGTCCGTATCCAATATTGTATACGGTCCGCTATTCCGAAGGATAGATAGGGCCCGCTATTCCGAAAGTTTGAATCAGTCCGTATCTATTCCGAATATGATTAAGGCCCGGCCCCTATTCCGAAACTAAATAAGGTTCTCTATTCCGAATTTTAGATAAGGCCCGCTATTTCGAATATTGAATCGGGTCAGGCTTATTCCAATTTGGAAAAGGCCCGCTATTCCGCATATTGGATAAGGTTCGCTTTTCCGAAAATTAATAGGGTCCGCTATTCCGAAATTTTAAATAAGGTCCGCTATTCCGCAAATTGAATAAGGCCCGCTTCCGAAAGCTAACTAGTCGCTCTTCCGAAACTGATTTTCATTAAATATCATAGATTGGTTAATTAAATAGTCGGACTAGCGGGCCTTATTCAACATTCGGATTAGCGACTTTGTTGCAGTATTCGGAATAGCGGACCTTATTCAAACATTCGGAATAAGCGGGCCTTAATAATATTCGGAATAGCGGCCTTATTCAATATTCGGAATATGGAACCTTATTTCATATTCGGAATAGGTACCTTCGAGACCGGCCTTAGTACGAGTTCTGGAAAGGGGACCTTAATTAAATATTCGGAATCAGCGGTCCTTCGGAATAGCGGACTTTTTTTCGAAATTCGGAATAGCGGACCGTATTTTAAAATTCGTAGATAGCGGAACTTCGGATTAGCGGGCCCCTTTATAATATCGGAATAGCGGACCTTCGGAATAACGACCCTATATAATTTTTCGTAATAGCAACCTTCGGAATGCGGTACAAAATATTCGGAATAGCGGACCTTATTTCACTTCGGAAATAGCGTGGAGTCGCCTCGGTATAGGGAAATTTACGTGTTCTAATAGCGGCCTCGGAATAGCGGGACCTTCGAATAGCGCCTTCGTGAATAACAGGCTGACCCCGATATTTCGATCTTTTTGCTGTTAGAGGTAAAAACATGATTGTGTGTAAGCTCAAGATTACTGTGTAAAATTAATATTGCCTACCAATGGGGGCACATTTTCCCGCTCATACTTTCCAACCAAAATATCGGTTCGCCCTAAGATCACAGGGTGTGACAGGCGAGAAAAATAGTGGTAGTAGTTTTTATCTGATACCAAATGTTGACCACTTCCGGTAAAATCGGGGGCTTCTGGGGAGAGCTTTAGTGACGGGTCAGGGACTTAGTCCTTCACGTAATGGTTATCAGTACCTTTTATATTGGCCGATGCATTACAAATAAAAATGCGATGGACCGATTGTAATCGGTTGTTTTCTAGTACAAGTTATTATTATTGGCAAGGTTAGAGCATATCTATTCTTTCTCCTCTCTCTCTCTCTCTATATGCATTAATTTTATCAAATATGACAAAAATTAGTAAAAGCGCGATAAACAAATGTATTGTGAATTACATTCCTCTGATGAAATAAGTACGATTCTTTGATGAAATAAGCGGTATATTCATTCATCAATTTACAAAGTCCATGGACGGTGTGAAACTGTACAGTAGTCACGAATATCACACTCACTTCTTAATTGTGATTTTCATGCCTGTCATCGCGAATAGCTCTTTATAATACGAAACAAAATGACTCAGTTGAGTTTAACATTCTCAGGTTGCCACTGTTGCCCGACCAATCTAATAAATAGTGAGACCAAAAATGCACACGGCATTTGTTCTAAAACTTCAGGGAAAAGCTACTCAATGATGATGGGAAAGATTTATCTTGTCTTGAGCATTATTAAACTAAATTAAAAAGAAACGCAATCCATCCAACATGACATTTTAATTTCGTGTGGACTCTTGTTTGGTCAAAGAGCAATATTTCGGTCTGGGTGGAATTGCCAATCCCCGTATTCATTTTTTTTGTCTTGCTTCCGAACTGGTGCTTACTGTATTTCATTTGAAATCTTAAATCCAATCAAACATAAATAGTAGAATTGTATTTCCTTTCATATTTGTTTTCCCTCGTGATATCGTTTTTGAATTTAAGATGTGTGTGTGTGCGTGTGTGCGCGGCGCGCGTGTGTGTGTGGGTGTTTGGGGCGTTTAAAAAAAATGCTAAGATCCCCACAGCCAATTAATAGGTATTAATCTTAGAGCGTCCGTAAAAGTTAAAATAATATGTGCACTTTCTTGGTTTTTGTATTTACAACAAAGTGCATCTCACTTGTTCATTCCGTTTGTTGTATTCTGAGTTTATACGATTGGCCATTCCCATCAACATGGATTGGTGTACTAATTGTATGTGCTGCTAGCTCCATGTTTTAGTTTTTGAGCGGAATAACTGTCAACGGTAAGCATGTATTTTTATATGCTCTCATCTCTCTCTCTCCTTCCCTCTCTTCTCTTGCCCGTTGAGCACTCTCATGCGAAAGATGTGGCCACCACAAGAATGTTTGCTATAGAGCAGAGCAGAATATCATGGGGTCTTTTGAGGGCACATTTGGGTCCAGTGCCCTCGTTTGGCCCGCAGGCCAAGTTTGTGGGTTGAGTCCCCGCTTGTGTCAATTGTTTCTTTCGGTCCTTGAAGCAAGGCGCTTTACCCTCAAGTTACTCCTCTCTACCCAGGTGTATAAATGGGTACCTGGCATATTTCTTGCTGGGAGAGGTAACATATTCGCTGTAGTGGAGGTGTAGCGATCCCCACTACAGCAACATTATAATTATATGGTGGAGTCTGCAATTCGCTTCGAAAGAGAGATGGTCACTCCATTCCTGTGTTCGACATGTCCGCCCTTTACCTTTACCTTAGGGGTCCTTTCAAAAGATAGTCGTTCACGCGCAAAATGTTGATAAAAGTATATAAGTAAAGATTTGGCTGAAGGGTGACTAGAACTGTCGACTTCTGGATTGCGAGTCGAGTGTTCTACCAACTAAGCTAATTCGGCATTGCGTTGGTGGTTGATTCCTATAGCCAACATCTTGCTCTGAATCATCAAAACATATAATTATGTACTGCCGATTCATGTTTAGCAATCCCATCAGATTTAAAGCAAATATGGGGAAACCCAGAAGATGGAAAGACGGCGTTAGCACATTTATAAGAACATTTTAATCTCAATTATTTTATTAGAACATGTTTAATCTTAATTATTTTTATGAGAATAAAAAAATATAGGCCTATAACTTAAAGACCAATAACGATTATAAGAAGCAGCAGCAGCGAAGGATAATTAACAATGATTTCAAAATTCTCTACTTTAAAAAAAGGCCAATCGGAACCAACACAGCTAGGACAGGAGTTCTGTAACACAAACTTAGTCGAAGCCACGACGGAATTTTCCGCAACGGAAGAACTGTCATGTGAAGACGAACTGGATTACTTACAAGGAATTTTGCTAAGGTCCAATATATTTGGTATCACTTTATTTATTTTAAATATATTTCAAACCTTAAAAATATTTCTTGTTCATCAGGTATGATATATAGATTATATATATAGATATATATATATATATATAATATAGGTCTCAAATGGTACATGGTATGGATTAACGCAGTGCACAAATATAGTATAAATACTAAACACAACGCTTCGGGTCTAACCCTTCAAAACGAACGGTGGAATAGCACTGATACCACAAGAGACTCTGGCAAGAAAACCTGTAAGAGATATCTATATATATATATCGCATCTTATATTATCTATATATATATATATATCTCTACTATATTATCTCATATGTGTTTTTGAATATATCACCGATTCATCACTTCCCTTAGGACCGTTTTCGACTTCCCTCTCTCAAATTCTTCAAAGCATCCAGTTGAATTCAATTAATACACACGGTATTGGTGTCACCAAGTTTTAAAATACACTAAAAACACCAAAAACGCCAACAAAAGCTTAAAACAGCCCTGATACAAACGACACACACCGGGAGTATATTAACATAAACAACTTCCCTTTGTTTGACGCGCGTTAGACGAGAAATAGCAGTAGTGGGCATATCATATACTCACTTAACCCTCGCAATACAACCAAAGCATGTATTTCACCCACAAAATAATTGACACATTTCATGTGCAACATATAAATAAAGAAACACTGAAACGAGAATAGAAGTAACTTTAAAGCGGTCAAATTTTAATGATTATTAGTTGCAAGTGCGAAACTCTTAAAAAGTGGTCCTCACAGACCTACATCTTTAATTACGAAATTGATAGTAGCCAAACTTAATAAATAATTTCTAGTTATGCTCATGATGTGCCATTTACTGATAATATTGAAGATATCCACTCTATGCAAAGAAATTACGTTTAACGGGATTCTCTTGTTTAACAGCACACTACTGAACTATCACTTACTATCATATCCACCAATTTGCGTTTGCATGCTATACTGCTTCTTTCTGGCCCGAGCGACCAATCGTTGGACGGTTTTGATTTTGAACTTTTGGATAGTCCTCTGTTGACGGTCAGTCCCAGTGGTAGCCCACTACTGTCATCATCACATTAAAATTACTACGAGATAAGATCATTTTCCTTTAACTTCCGTCATTTGGCCATTGAAGTTTCATGAATGAAGGGGTAATTCCTATAGTTCAACATTTCCAAATCATGCTTCTATATGTATTTCGCAGTATTCAGTTATTGTCAAGATCAGACAACATCAAGAGTTTTTGGCCAGTTTGATTTTACATTACATGCCTCTTCAATAAAAATGACATGTTATTTTTTTTTTTAAATATATATCAAAAACTTGTTTACTTGGAACGGAAATGAGACCACAATTTATAAAATAATCAAGTTTATTTTAAAATATTTAGAATCGAAAATCATAGACAACTGACTGAAACTTTATCAAGAAACGAGCATTACAAATAATTCGAGAAAAAGTAAGCGAGCATCGTTCAGCAAAACAAATCTACGTGTGCATTATGTGACCATTTCTGAGCAATATAGAATTAAGAAAACGGAAACGACGAGTTAGAATGTTTTCAAACGGTTATTTTAAACGATAATTAGTGGCAAATAGAAACTTAAAAAACGGGTCTCACAGACCTACGCCTGTATTACGAATTGAATATTGGCGAAATTTAGTATCATTATTTTATATTTATCATCATGATGTGGCCTTTACTTCTAACATTGAAATTAATTGACTCATGCAAAGAAAATTATCTTAACGGATTCTTTGTTCAACATTACTGATCCATCACGTACTAGCAGACCGCAAATCACGACTTGTTCATATAAGCTGTCCTCCGTGGTCGCAGCGGTGTAAGCTATTGATTCTACTTTTTGGATAGTCTGTTGTTTTCAGTTCGGCCGTGGTGGCCCACCACTTTTGCATTATGCTAGATTCAATTCTGGTGGTCAGTCATTCTCTTTAATTTTGGTTATGTAGGCTGTACAAGGATGCTTCTCTGGGTTCTGTTACGCGGTTTTCCAGGAGTTTTTACCAGTTTAAAGGTTTCTGAGTGATGCTGAATGGCATCTTTATAAAATTATAAGCTTAGAAATTAACAGGTGGTTTCTTTAATTGTAATGGCAATAGAATTGATACGTGGTCGCTTGGTAAAATACGTCTTACTGAATGCAAAGCAGTAACTCATTCTTTTCTTTAAACACGTAAAATAACAGTGTATCAACAAAAGGAACTAAAATACATTTCCACAATTTTATGCCCTTTTTAATTCTATTCTTTGTGAAAAAGGCCTAAAATTGCAGAACCTTACAATCTGAATATCTCACTAACTGAAGGAGATAAAAATATCGAAAAAGCACTGAGCGTTTTAAGTATAATAAAATTTTGATAACCCATGGACTTCAAGCTCTTCATATTTTATTATCAATGTTAAAAGCAACATAGACAACCAAACAATTACCTGAATATACCGAGAAACAAAAAAACATTTGTGTTCAATACTGAAATTTTAACTACTTATAGATTAATAAATATATTCACCAGTGTGATTAATAAATATATTCACTAGTGTTCAATATTTCCTAAACATTTTGCTTTACTTAATAGTTAAATAACACATCACGTTCCAGGTCGACAGCGATACAACATACAACATATGTAATAATCACACACACTCAACTAAAGTTTATAAACTGTTCGCAGAAACAGGATTTTCTTGCAAATTGACCAACTTCTACTTGCACAGCTATTTAATGTTCACAAAAATAAAGGAAATCTACAAAAAAAAAAAAAAAAAAAAAAAAAAAACTTTTAAAACGTAAAATAACATTGTATATTATCAACAAAAGGAACTAAAATACATTTCCACAATTTTATGCCCTTTTTAATTCTATTCTTTGTGAAAAAGGCCTAAAATTGCAGAACCTTACAATCTGAATATCTCACTAACTGAAGGAGATAAAAATGTCAAAAAAGCACTACACGTTTTAAGTATAATAAGTATATAATATCAATTTTGATAGCCCATGGACTTCAAGCTCTTCATATTTTATTATAGACAACCAAACAATTACCTGAATATACCGAGAAAAAAATCGACTTCGAATACTTTAATTATAAACAGGGTTCAATACTGAAATTTTAACTACTTATAGATTAATAAATATATTCACCAGTGTGATTAATAAATATATTCACTAGTGTTCAATATTTCCTAAACATTTTGCTTTACTTAATAGTTAAATAACACATCACGTTCCAGGTCGACAGCGATACAACATACAACATATGTAATAATCACACACACTCAACTAAAGTTTATAAACTGTTCGCAGAAACAGGATTTTCTTGCAAATTGACCAACTTCTACTTGCACAGCTATTTAATGTTCACAAAAATAAAGGAAATCTACCAAAAAAAACGTTGGAAACGTAAAAAAACACCAAGTTTTAAAAAGAGTACGAGCCATATAAAGTTAATAAATCTAAAGATAGCCCCAAGTATACTCAAGTGCGTCTGACCCATTGGCAAACTTGGTTCCATTTCTTCTACAATGCAAAAGAAAAATGCCCTTTCCCCCATCAACCCCCAAACAGCCTAAATATAATTTTTATAGATGTCATGCTAGAGGCGCTGGAATGTACCGTTTCAAAACAATTGCTCCTTCTTGTGAGGCACCAGAGCCGGCGGGAAACCTTCCTGTCGTCTTTATGTCTTCTTCTTCTACCGGGAGAGAGAGATTCTCTGAATCATTTGAAATAAGACTAATCGCCACATAAGAAATCAGCAGAACACAAACGAAATAAGCAATATCAACTTGAACAACGTATCAGTCATAACAGACGGCCCTCTACGCAAGAATAGGAGTAATAAGTTTTTCCAAACTCCACTGCAATATACCTTAAACAGACAAGTGCAGTGGAATATTTAAATCAACAATTGGGTCCTATGATGAGGTTCCTTTAATGAAATATGGACGTTCTCAACAAATGAATTCCTGAAAAGAAGAAATGGGACAATTGGCCAATGGGGCAGACGCACTTGAGTATCTTTGGTCGATCCTTTAATTTATTAACTTATATGGCTCGTACCTTTGGTGTTTTTTTACGTTACCACCGTTTTTGTAGATTATACCAAAACAAAATAACTTTTTTTTGTCAGCACCATTTTCTCCAAACGAATGCTATCTTAATCGCAAAATAAAATTTACCCAGGTATGATTTCCAAAAATCCACAAAATTGGCGGTATTTAACTGGCAGTATCGAAAATGCTCTGGCTGGCATTAGGAAACGGTAAAGATATAAATCGCAAATGATTTTGGCTGTATTTCTGCCATTGTTTTAGTGTGCCCTTTTCCTGTTTTAATTTTAATTGTGAAAATATTATGTATAATATCTATTTCCACGTTCCATAATTAGGAAAAGTGAGTCCAGTCAGTCAGTCCTTGTAAGTTTTTATTGATTCTAAAACGGTGTTAGGCCGCCTAGTCAGTGGCATTGCCATTGCGCATCTCGGTTTCACACCACTAAATCTGCTGGTCCCATTCGTATCCTGTAACAAATGGCCGATATGAAAACGTACTTTTCTTTCTCCTTCAATGGAACTCGCAGCAGACCTTAAAGCTACTTCTGCTTGAAGTCATCATCATCTCCTCCATCTCTCCAGTATAATCATGAATTAACACTTAAGTGCCCAAGCTAAAAAAACTTCCGTTAGTGCCACAAGGGTGGGGGGGGGTTCCTAGGGAACCCAACTCCAGATACCACTTTCCCATGGGAGTTTGAACCATGACACTAACACAATAAAATGGGGTTCCCACATAAGAACCAAATACCCACAATAAAATTTAAATCCGAAAACTTTGACCCTATGACCTATGGCCAATGAATGTCACTCTCAGAACGGAGTGGTTCGCACATTTCCATCCTCAGCAAACTCATAGAGGTTTTTACCAAAATAATTCATTAATCGACTCTATATACCAATTAAGATAATCATTGCAAATATAGCCAATATTTTATACCATCTTTTATTTTTTCGCTCTCAAGAACTCAAAATCACCTTATTTTTCCCTGACTTACAAAAGTTAAGAGCATGTCCATGACAAATTAAAATTATGCTATCAGCATATAAAAGGTTATATGATTAAAGTGTATTATTAATTATAATTAATTGCCTCCTAATTAGTAATATCAAGCAAATAAATCCAAATATTTAACACTTAAGTGACCAAGGGGTTTTCCCTCCCTTTGGTTCCCAAGGGGGTGTTCCAGGGCCCCCCCCCTTAGGAACCCACTTTCCGACGGAATTTTTTTGCACGAAATTTATAACCACATGTGAAGGATCATATACAACCCCAAATCACACAGTCAGCATAAAAATGAGATTTGTTATTTTTGGGTACAATTATGGGGGGCAAAACATTGTTTTATCAAAACAGCGGAAAATGTGGAAAATACGGAAAATCAAATGAGCCTTTATTGTGCTTACATCAAACATTTTGAAAACTTATTTTATGGTTGAATCTATTCTATAAGACCCAATTGGACTTATATTTAACAAACAAACCAACAGTTTTTAGGGAACTCCTGTATTTTTTACGGGTGTTGCAAAATACACGTCATTTTTCCCATAGAGTTTTTGTACAGTAAACGGTTTGGCAACGTCCATAATGACATTGTTTGTTTTCAGCACATAAAGGGTTAATTATTTTAATGTTACTAATAATTGTTTTACTTACATGTATGTGTGAACTTATAATCAACAAAAAAAAATTTGCTTTGGTTCTCGGTTTCTTATTCTTATTTTTTTAAAAATATTCTTCAAATGACTTCCGTTAGTGTCCCCCAAGGGGGGGGGGTTCCATGGTGACCCCCCCTAATTATCTCATTAACGGCTTGGCCGATTTTAAAATTATTTTGGTATGAAAAGAAGCGTGCATTTAAAAGTCGACAATTACAAAAAAATTTCGGCGCAAAAACGCACGCGAAAGCGTCCAGCGCGAAACCAAATTTTGGGGGTCCCTAGGACCCCCCCCCCTTGGTCACTTAAGTGTGAATTACTTTAATTTTTTAATTAGTAAAATACTTTGGATTTTTTCACTTCCGTTAGTGCCCAAGGGGGGGGGGGTTCCTATGGACCCAACCTAATTATTCGAATGAAGCAGTGGGCGGATTGAAATTTTTTAGTATCAAGAGAATCGCATCATAAATCAGACAATTAGCAAAAAACTAAACTCTTGGAAAATTTGATTGCGAAACAGAGAAAATCGCAAAAAATCAATTGTTTGGGTATATGGAACCCCCCCCCCCCCCCCCCCCTTGGGCACTAGTGTTAAGTTGTTATCCCCAAAATTTTGAGCGTACTGGACCGTGAAGACTAGCATGCCCCGTTTGACCCTCTGGAGGTCGAGCACTTTTCGTTCATGTGGTTCCTGTAACATAAGGTTAAAAATTGGTTTGTCGGTCAAAATATCAACGTATCAATGACCACCTTTTTTTTTGCTATATTCCTACAGATTTTATACTTAATATTGAACTTAGCAACCAGATTTGAACCCCAGTCCCTCGCAATTTCTCTCCAGTTTTTAGGGTATACGTAGGCGAGGGGGTCAACCAAAAAACACGCCTCATTTTGGCAGTGGGGGCGGACTTACCTGGTTTCCCAAGTTTTATTACGGTTGAATCCTATAGAGCCCAGAATTTCTAAAAATTACTGCATTTCATGTCTATTTTGAAACCCCCTCCACAGTTGTGATCATTCATGTATCTAATTAATTTTTTTAAGTAAGGTGGCCACAAAAATAGTATTTGTCCTAAAATAAAAATCCATATTCTATTCTGCTTTCTACTGAAGATTTCTTAGGTAGGGCTCACCAAAAAAAACACTTTCTGTTTTCATTCTTTAAAGCATATATCAGAAATCAAATAACTTACTCTTAACCTTTTGCCTACTCTTTTTTCCTTATAGTGCCTGGCCCTTGAGAAGTGAAGGGAGGCTTCCCTCTTGGGGAGGGGGTTACTCGCGGGGGGGGGGGGTTGCTTGTAATCATGTCACACCAATGCCTATTGTAGCTGATAAACCTTTTCAATTAAATTTCAAAATAGCTTCACTTTCCAGATAAAAGAAGAGCCGCCATCACTGGTAAAAAACCCGGCATGTACATCCAAAAAGTTGTCATGGCCTATCTTTTATCCAATAAAAAAAATTAATTGTTGGCTATTTAATCCGGCCCCAAAACATTGCACAAGCCAGACTGCTGAAATTTGCACCTTAGACTCGGTCATTTGACATTCGCTTCATAAACTTTCCGTTAAACTTCTTCCGCCAGCCTAGAAGTGTTTACAGCAACATATTCACTCACACTACTTTGCCTTGCCTCTCCTCGAGCAGTTCTCCTGCCCTGACCCCCCCCCCCCCCCGCTCTGCACAGAAATACTAGGCAAGGGGCTGCTTTATATTCACTGGTGTTTTGAAAAAAAAAGTTGACTAAGATCAAATTTACTTACCGAGGTCAGGTAAAGGTCACAAACTATTTTCGCTAGTATCTTCACACTGCTGTCTATAAGGTTTCACACCACTAAATGCTTCTCCCATTCTTTCCTGTACAAAAGGGCCGAGATGAAACGTCTTTCGTCCTCAATGGAGACATCTCAGACCTTAATAGCTAACATTCTGCTTGAAGGTCATCATATCTCCTACCCCAATCAATCATGAAACTAGGGTAGTTTATCCCTAAAATTTTCGAGCTCCTGGACCGTGAAGACTGCATGCCACCGTTGACCCTGGAGGTCAGAACACTTTTCAGTCAGGTGTTCCCTGTAGAATACGGTTAAAATTGGTTTGGTCGGATCAAAATAACATATCAATGACAACCTTTTTGTGATACCCTACATACGATTTTATACTTAATGGGGGTATGGGGTCTGAATCTGATAAAAAATTTGTCCTAATCCAGGAAAATGAGATATGCCATTGGCTAATTTGTGTAGACTGTAATCTACCAAATGCTTTTTTATTTTATATTTGATGCGCAATCGGACATTCGGTTCCCCCAGATATGGCTGATCAAGTCCCTTATGTAATGCCGAATTCCCAAAATGCATCATCTCCTATATTCTTAATCATGTGAAAAAATTTCAAGGGGTAATATTAAGATATATTTTAAAAGATATTATTTATGAAAACATACCATCCTTCTTTTGGCGTAATTGTTGTAGTAAATAAATACTCATATTATCCTTTCCATAATTTAAGTAATTAAATGTCACTCTGGGTACGTGATTTTTATGTATTTTATTGTTTTCTCACCTGCGATATTTAAGAAAAAATATTTTAAAATTAATTACAGGACAATGGTTGCACCTATTTCGATGATTCTTTCTTTTCAATAATAATTAGATAATTCAGTATAAATGAAATTTAAAAAAATAATTCCATATTTCACATGAAAGCGACCTCATTTTTCTAAATGTTTTCGAGGCCTATAACTTCGTTTCGTTAAAAAAATACGCAAACATCCCAAACGAAACGAAACGTCACTAGAAAACCTACCAACGGCTATTAACTGAAATTTGCACAACTTTAATCAAATACAGGGACTAAGTCAAAACCATGAAGCCGATATTTCAACAGTGTGTTTCCAAATTCAAATTAAGCCATGAAATTATGCGGTGAGTGGTCGATTGCCGGTTGCCATGGCAGCGGTTTAAAAATCCGGCTTCATGGTTCACATCCGTATTACCTCCTCAATGTCACCCAAGTTTTCGTCCCAGTAGCTGTTTAGTTATTTAGTTCCATTCGTTCTCGTGTTAGGAAGCCAATCAGAGGCCTTTAGGGGTTACCATGGCCAACCAGAGAAAAATTTTGATTGGTTTTTTTAAAAACTTTGTGACTGGGCTACGAATAATGATATCTAACATGTAATAGTACACTAGTGTAGGTAAAATTAGAAAAACATTCAAAGTTCAATGCTCAGACCCCTACCCCCCCCCCTAATATTGATAGCAACCTTAATTTGCAACCCAGTCTCGCAATTTCTCTCAGTTTTTAGGGTATACTTAGGCGAGGGTCACCAAAAAAAATAACAAACGCATCTTTGCAGTGGGGCTGGACCGTATCCTGTTTTCTCAATTTGTTTACTTGTGTGAAATCCGTTACAGGCAAATGCAATTTAATAGGCAGATTGCAAAATCTCGTTAAACCTTTAACGAGATTTATAAAGGAAGGGTTGCCAAATAATCAAAACCATAAATTTACCACAATAAGGCAACTCTTGAGTTTGTTTTTGCCATTAGCCAGAATCAGTATTATTGTTTCATTATGTTTCATATATCGTTAAGTAGACACTTTGTGGGAGATTTTTTTAATATCAGATTTTAGCAATGAATGAACATATGTGGTTTTTTAAAACGAAACGGAAATCATTAGAGAACATGTCTTATAGCTTTTGATAGTATCCTTGTTAGAACGACAACTTGTCTAAGAAGCACCGAATGGGAAATGATTTGATCGTTCAACCTATAGCAAACAAAACCCAGGGCAAAAATGAAAATACAGTCCTCAAATAATCAACCACTAGCGTTTTTCCTTGGTCCATTATGAAGAGGATAACCCCATTCTAATTCGTGATTTTTTGATAAATTTAGCCAAGCGAACCCGGGAATTTCGACATGGCCTGAAGGTCGGCAAGCAAGTGTTTAAGAGAAAGGATCCTGATATGGTTTTATTAGTGACGCGGAGAGTATGCTAACATCAAATCCACATATCCCCCGCATACACGTAGTAATTCTTCGAGAGTTTCTGATTTTAATATATTGTTGAGCTCTTTGAAGGTTCCCCATCCGATTAAAACATAATTTCCTCCTCAGTTTTTATGAAAGGCACGCTGCCAATAATTCCAATTGAATTACCGATAATGTAATTTAAAAACGTGAGCGACATATGTTTGAATTATAACAACCCAATTGGTTCTCCTGCTCACGTATTTTCCGATAGCCATTGTTAGGTTCCGACTGCATCAATGCGGATGACAGAATCATAAATACTCTTACACACAATGAGACATGAGCTACCAAAATTTTAGTGCAGAATATCACCCGGCAGCCAAAATATTGTCGCAATTTGCGACTTAAGACCACAGAAGGGAGTTCTTTTAATATCCCCCTCAAATGGAACTCAGATACGACAGCAGGAACCCGCTTTACACTTATCTGATCTGGCCAAAATATAAATCCTGAGATATCCCTTACTCCCTTCCCTTAACACTGCCTTTAATCGCACTTTTGAGAAAAAAATCACGGATCGGACCCTGCCTTGGTAGTGGGGGTGTTCCTAGATCTAACAAAAATAACGCTAACCCTACGTCTTTTTTTGCTTTTGATGTCCAATTTTCCTCAGAACGTACAGATATAGGCTGGTATTCTGAAGGAGACAACTTTAGACCGGGGTTTAAACGCAGGGTTAGTCCTACAGAGGGGACTTTTTCCTTTCAAAATACTGTGAAGTTAAATGTAACGGGTAGAAAATTTCTCATGGATGGGCGGGAACAGCCCTCCATGAAAAAAATTTTCTCACCCTTACAGTACAATTTTAGAGTATGTTGTAAGAAAAAAAGGTCCCCTCTTGTAGGACTAACCCTGTTTAACCCATGTCTAAAGTTAGTTCTCCCCTTTCAGAATACCAGCCATACGGCTTGAGATTTACTAACTCTGTCAGATCATTTTGTTTCCTAGCCAAGAGCCTTTAAGGAACAGTCAATATTTATATTATTTCACTTCACAACGAGTTTTTTCCTAAAACCCTAAAAATAGGCTATTAGACTAGCAGCATCATGCCATAAACATAGCTAATTTTATCCATTGGAATCTCCCACTCATGAACATCATCTTGGAATTGATCATGCTTATCCAATAGAAAAGATCAATGATATGTCTTTGAATTGTCTTTAAAGTCCCCCTAGCATTTTTTAGGCTTATAGCAGATTTTCTAGAAAGAGCTCTAAAATGGCATAACCCAATATAGTACTGGGTGAATTCCATCTTTCTCTTGCATGCTGAATCAGATACATTCTCCCTGTGGGTTCCACAAGTTATATAGCACGCGGTAGTTTTTGATACTCCAACTCGTGCCCCAGGAGCAGTCTATCCTCACTAACCCCGCAAGGCAGCTATATTTTCCTCTTTTTTAACCTGAAAAAATAATAATCTACTCACAAGACCATCTAGGATTTTTTTGGTGTTCCAGATTTGCAGTTCTAATCTTTGATAACATTTACGGACTACATCGCTACTGCTATTGTGGTCAGCACTCAATATAATGAATATCTTCCGCTCTGGAACGGTTGCCACAACCCATGCTCCAGGAGCATGAGTGGTGGCCAAATCTCACACTTTGCTAGTTATATAGAGAATTAAAATAATATTTAACCACAAAATCACGGATTACTCAACACCATTAAAAAATCTCATATTTGAAACAAGCTTTCTATGATATCTAAATCTCAAAGCGCCTTTCATGTTTTTTTTTATGGTTCTGCAGGTACCGATCAACCACTAACATTTAATTGTACTTTTACTATTTATTATACTTCCTTAAGGCACCATTCCTGATGTTTTGACCATAACTGTCCCACTCTTGTTCATTTAGAGGATATCCCATTTTGTGTAATTGTAACATTTATAAATTCTATAGACCTTTTTCTGCCGGTTTCGTGTTTCCTAAGCGTTATGAATATTTCACGTTTTTTAATGCTCCCACATATTCAAAATGAGTAGGCATTAGTTGCTTAAATGATTGCACCTCTTACCAACTGAATTTTGACGATTTCTTAAATTACAATGTCACATGACTGCGGGGCTTCAAGACTGAACGCCTGTTTGTTAGTCATTCCGCCTCGTTCTTTTCTTTCAATGGCTAGGCATCCCATTTTAGACACATGAACCTTCAGTCAATTGCGCGTATTTTTGAAGTCCCCCCTCACAAGTTTTGTTTTAAGTCGGTTAGCGCCTGCTTCTTTCGGTTGCCTTTGGAAAAAGATCAAATATTAATCTCGTAAGTCCGTTTTCTATGTTTCTATGATTCCTTAAAAGGTCATTTCTGTCATTTAATATAGCAACGCGTACATTAGGTGACGCATTAGCCGACTTTTCCTGTCTCATAGGAGTTCTTATGTTGACCATTCAAGATTAGCAGGGAAAACTTGTTTTAATCTTGTTTTAAATGTTATTACTAACAAAGCAACTTTTGCGATATTTGTTTACAGACGTAATTTCTATATGGGACTCAATGAAGATTGCTTGTGATGGTGGTAAGTTTATCGGTTTTTATTCTTAAAATGAATGAAGTTCTTAAATGGTATTTTCTATGATGACGTTACTTCATTTAGGATTACCTTTGCTAAACGGGCTTCCCTTGATCTTACAATAATGGCTGTGAAAACGTACAAGGTGCTATGTTTATGTTGTTAAGTTAAATGATTTATGGGAATTTTCCAGAGTGTAGTGATGAGTGATTGAGTGAGTGAGTGAGTGGAGTGATTGAGTGAGTGACTGAGTGAGTGAACTGACTGAGTGACTGACGGGTGATTGACTGAGTGACTGACTGGATGACTGACTGAGTGACTGAGTGAGTGGATGACTGGCTGACTGACTGACTTACTTGCAGGATGTGAAACTGTATTACCCATAGAAAACCTACAACAGCGAGTTTTGACTATAAACTAATTACACGTCAACGCTCCTACCCCACCAGGGGACTAACCTGTGATGTGTAAAGATCTTGTGATAGGAATTTGCGGTTTTTTTTCACAATTTGAGATTTGGTGTATGTCAGGTCCTTAGTCTTGACTTTAAGGTGGGTGCTAATTCGGGGGATGCGACCTAAAGAGTTGGATATTTTCTGTTTTCAAATAAAAATAAAAGCATTTGTTATCTTGGTATAATGTTTTAATTCTTTCGTGATGAGGTTTGAAGCAACCCTAGCTAATATGATATAGGCCTACCCGAAACGGGGGGTAAGATGTGTGGCGGAGATTCGTACATGTTGGAATTATATTTCATACGCCATGGGCGGAAAATGATTTAGTAGGGATATTATAGAGTGACGAATGTTATACAAATAAGGAATTTTTGTTTCCGAGAAAATCGCTTTAGAAAAGTCTAACGAGTCCGTACACATCCCCATATACTATTCAAACGATCAAGCGAATAGAAACAAAACTAACCATTGACCAGCTAATATTCCTGAATTTCGTACTGTGTATAAAGGAATGTAATCTACACGTCCGATTCTTACTCACGTGGTAGCCGATACGGCAGCACACCATTGTCTACCGCGGCAGCTACTGCACAGTACCCACAGGCTAATTGCGAGGCGGTAGCTGCAAACTAGGCTTACAAAGTACAATTATTAGGTATACAGTAATGTGTCTACTCTGCTTTACCCTAACCCCAATGGCTACCCTGTAGATGCCCCTAGGTGGAGAGAAGGTTGATGTTGTGTAGACAGTACCGGAGTAGAAATGCAGCTACCAACGTAATCTACCCCGTTATTACCACGACTCCATTTTAGAGGGATGAAAATTTCATGAATAGGGCGCTAATACACTTGGGCTCCGTTTAGCATTTTTGGAAACGTTTTTTAGGAAAATCATTACGAAATTCAAATCGGGCATCATCAAAACCCTATATTAACCCGCACATTTAATACCAAATTTCACATATTGCCAAAATATCAAAAAAACAAAATTGGCCCATGAGAAATACCATGGCGCGCTGAGAGCCGGTGTAACCAGTGGCTACTCCGCGATGGTGCAGGTAGCCGCTGTGTGTACACTATACGTCTATGCGGCAAAAATACACGGAATTCTGTGTACGTCTAGTGGGTAGATAATCCATGTCTACTCGTAGTATCTGTGTGGTACTACCATGAAGAAATTGGCCGTGTATTTAAAAGATCCCATCTTTGGCATTATGACTAATCTTGACGGATTTTGACATTTTCCTATACTAAGGCGTTATTCAACCTCCGTCCATTATGAAATACAACTGATCGGCGTTTTTCGCACATCCGTCAAACCAACATTCATCGCGAACCTGCTCAATTTGGTTTATTACATTATGATCGATGTTGAATGGATTACCGAATTCCCCGCTTTAATGTAAGTAATTTAGAGATGAACCACATTTTCCTTGGGTCTTTTATAATTTAAGAATTGATTTTTACAACAAAATATTTAATAGCACGCCTGTGAAATCACGATTACACTTCATGACTGAGGGCTCAACATCCGTCACTTGCGTAATAAAACAAATCCTTTGTTATGTAACCATACGGAACGTTTGGACGGGTTGAACGGGGTTAACGGTTTGGCGGGTTGGAACAGAGGAATGGGTGGCGCAGTGTATCTCCCTCGCCTTTCACCAATGAGCTCCCGGGTTCGATCCCCGTAGGGGCTCTTTCTCTGTGGCTTTATGTGAATTGGTTTCTCGATCCATACTCGTTCCCGCAGGTTATCTCCGGGTACTCCGGTTTCCTCCTCCTTTTCTTAAAATCGAGCTTCTTGGCATTAATCGGTTTCTTGTATTATGGTTTATCTGATGTGCTGAGCGCCATTATTATTTAACATACGTCAAAATTACCAAATTTCTATTACAGATTAATATAAATTATTATTAAATACGTGCAAGCTTTGACACTTGGCGTGTTTGGAGACTTTGACACTTTACCATTTCTCTTAATTTCGTAAAAATGATGAAACGCAACACCCGTCCTATAGACATGTACACCCGACAATTTGCAAAATCAGTATGTTTGGATCATTGGATATCATCAAATCAAATGTATAATGCGAATTCCGTGATTTCAAGCTGGCTTCAGCTTCAATGTGAACGTAGCCACGCATAATTTATTTTAAATATATTATTACCATAAGGAATATTTATAATATACTTGACTTCTCTAGAACACACCAACAGGCATACAGCAAACCAAAGGGAGTGAGAGCACAACCGTTATAACAAAGCCTTGATTATAATGCAAATCAACCTTATAATATTTACATTTTCACCGGAACATGTATGAAATGCAAAAATGCGCTAAACCCATTCGAAATAATGCAAACATTATTACCAAAATCATAGTCTGTCATTGGATATCATCTGAAGCTAACTAAATAAAATGTATAACATTGCATAAATGTTCTGTGAAAAGGTAAGTATTATAAGTTCGCAACTGGTTCCGAAGATGGATGAAGAGCGCCGCTCATATTTTTGTGATACAGCTTGGGAAGATTTCGGTAATTTGGCAATGTGCTCATGATGTTCGACAGACTTTTCAGACGTCAGGTGGTCAGAAATATATGCGCAATGATAATGGGTGGCAATCAGGTATGGTCTCGGCTATCGAAGCTGAAAACAATTCAAATCGGACTTCCGTCTTGTGATGGTGGGTTGTTTTGCGTTAGTAACATTGCGGTATGAGTCAATCCTGGAAATTGAGGGTTCAAAAAGTACTACTAATATCGTAATTATGCGTGATATAATTTTGACTAGCGAGATATACTAATTCTGAACAAACTGTCTCATCTATTAAGGGTGACATTTACGTTTACTACGTTGCCATTGCCAATAATCATGGCTTGTTTTCGGCATTGGAACCAGTTTGAATTGGGAAACTGCAATGAGTATTGATTGATGTCATAATTACATGTGTGAGACCTGTGTTTTGACTCAGCAGGGTCAGTTGTGCGCGGTCAATCATGGTATCTAACTTACAATTACACACAAAGTTTACTGCAGTTTTTTTATTCGTTGTGTTCAACACAGTTCATTTAAACTTAGGTCAGTCAGCCGTGGCTAGATCGAGCGCTATAATAGCCGCAGCCTCTGGTTATTGCATAAATAGGAATGTACTACGCAGGCGCAAAGTGCCGTCGGTGACTAGCGTTGGTGACTAGAATCGATTTACGCATGCGTGAAAACCGTGTACAGCTTCTATAGATTAGGTTTGTTTGTGCGATGGATCCCCATTATTTGGGTGTAATACTAACGTTTCCGGTCGAATCATTGGTGTCGAAACTGGCTCCAACTTTGAATTGGGTTCACGATTTGTTTTTGTTTTTTTTTTTTAAAGGCGTGTCCGTCTGGATTTGAACATATGTTGTGACAATCGTTGCAGAGCGGCGCTATTCATATTAATTTGAGTCCTGATCAAAATAATAGCTGCTTCGGTGTATTCCTTAAATTTTATCAAGGATTAATTGGCGGTCCGATACAGCATCCTCGCTGGTATAGTGGTTAGTAATTGTATAAGAGTAATATGGGGTTCAATTTTTCTTATTTTTTCATGTTAGTGATTTAAATTTTCAAAGTCCACCCATCCCCGTCCCAAAAAATCTAAAAAAAAAACAATCGCCAAGCCTTACACCCTACCCCTTCAGAAACTCCAGTGAGCGTACTGATATTTAACGGGCTGGGGATTAATAAAGTATTTTTAATCATTTTTTTTAACAAACATGTCCATGTGAGTTTTTACTCAAAGCACTCAACGTCACAGTAGTGATGTGTGTTCTTTTTTTCAAGAACATTCAAGATCATGCTGTTTTATGTTAAACAAACTCCAAGAGCCTTATCAGTCCATCTGAACTTTTATCCTGGTTCACTAGATTACCAATGTCTGATTGGGATCCGCTAACGTATACATACTGGTTCTTTAGCTCGGTCAGCCTGACAACTTGCGTTTGCGTCGTGAAGACATGCACAGAACTTCTACCCTAGTCGAGATGGAATGAATTCACTGTCCTGAATCACCAACCCTATATATGGGTAAAAGACGAAAAGGTTGGAAAATTATATATAATTTAAGGACATAGGACACAATTGTACTCGGGTCAGTGGGTCGTTAATGGGTGAATGAAAGTTATGAGTTCAACTGCAATGTTTTAATATTGCCTTTGGAACAGATGCATCGGGGGATCCCGACCACACAGACCTAGATGGCGTATTGAGTCAATCCCACAATGCAAACGGTCGGTAGAAATTTCACTTCAATAAGGTAATTGATTCCCACAAAATCATATTCGTAAACATAAAAAAAAATCTGACTTTTACAACTCATTTTAGCCCATAGGTGTTAGTACTTAAGGAATTTTTTTTGCATGATCATTAAATGTCTTGTGGTTCTTAATTCTTGAACACTTTTTCTCCCTGAAACTGAACACATTTTATTAGAGTACGTATAGGCCATTATAATGTTAATTGTGGGATTGATTCAAAATATCCTCTGCACAGACCGTACTGGTACATATCGATTGTTGGGGTCCAATTTTGGCCATTACCGTACACGTAATTTTCACCAAGAGTTCTTGTCCAATACCTTAAGCGATAAAAACGATTTTAAAATCATCTCTTTTGTCATTTTGGGATTCTTTAACCTCGCCCAACAATGCTTGGGTACAACGTTAACCAGCTGGGAGTGAAACTGATCGTGGTATCAATGGATAGCTATTGATCTCCTCCTCCAGTGACACCTATAATAAGTACTAACATTCTCAGCACCTTACTTCTATTGTGTCCATAATGTAACTGGGTCTTCCAAAAAAATTGGTGATCTCGTTTTGTGTACAGAAGTACAGTATTTTGAATTTGGCTAGAAAAAATCACACAAACGACGATAAATTTTTTACAAGGATTTTGACCAAAAATAGAAAAAAACACATTTACCTTAAGTTTTAGCTCAATAACACGAAAACCTTTTTACTGTATTAAAGAGTAATTTACACCTGACAGTAAAATATAGGAGGTTCACCACCCCAACCCACCAGAACACACACCCACCCGCACACACACAGACACACGCACACACACCTCAACCTTGCTGCTAACCTACCACCGGCTAAGATGGTGGGTTGGGTTATTTATGTCGCAAGGATGTAAAAAGGGTTACTTTAATAAAATTATTTGTGACACAATCGCGCATTCTTTTGCACCGGTAGAAAAAACCTCTGGAAGGCAAGAAGGGGTCCACTATTGCAAAGGAATATTATTTTCTACATTGTTTATAGAGTCTTAAGCACTCAAATGGATTTGACTAAACCCAATAGTTGGGTCCTATTAGGAACCAAGTATCTACTCCTACAATCTACTTCCACCTACATAACTCCCTTACATGTAATATTGTTTTCAAACAGCAATAATTTAACAAAAATTGGAATAAATTGCTTTACAAAAAAACGCCCTCTACAACATATCGAGGAAATGCTTGAGCAAATTAGTTAATTCATCGTTTATCTGGAGCCTACACCTGTATTGTTTCTAATGGTGTTTTGCAGGTTGGAAGGGAAGGCCTTCCCCAGAGACAATTTGTCTGGCAGATTCATCTACAACACACGATGTTTTCCTCAACTTTACAAACACCAAACGAGAATACACCATTGAATCGCCAAATACTTTTTCTACTCACGATTCCAGTCATGGATCTGGGTAATACAAGCTGAGGAAGGACACAAGATAAGAATAGAATTTGAAGAGTTTCGCTTGGTACGCTGAGATAACATATTTCTTGGTAACGGTGGTAATCCGTCCAACTCAAGTTCAGTGTTTATCATCGGGACGGAACAATGTAAATCACGTTGAGTACTCGAGTGGAAATAAGATTTGGATCCATTGGATCCCAGTTCCAGAATCTATCCGCCCCCCCCCTAATCTATCTTTTGAAAGGTTGCTCAACACAACGCTATGGACGATCTCAAACAGGTTACGTTGTCTTTACGGATGGATTAGATGGTTTGTTAAGGAATTGTGTTATAGACAAAAAAAAGTTTTTTGGGAAATAATCGTAGAATTATGGATTCGCTTGAACATAAGCTCTGTCGAGAAGGTATGGATCCTAATATTGAAAATCTGTTTTATGACAAAACAAGCAAGATACCCCACGTCAGACAATGAATCAACCACGTAAATGATGATTTTTTCAGATTCATCGCCGAAATGTCCAGGAAGATTCGCATGTGCAAATGGTAATTGCGCCTTCTTGTCTGGATTTGTGATGGTTTAGATGATTGTGGCGATAATTCGGACGAAGAACTTTGTAGTGAGTTTAAAGCGTAATATTTGTCCCATACATTTCAATAGGAAAGCACTCCTCATCCCACCTTTTACTTTATTGTTTCGTTTTATCCATGTGATTGAAGTGGGTTTGGTTGTCTTTAACATTAAACCAAAATTCATCCGTCTTTGCTTTTTAAACACTTACACGAAGCCAATGGATAAACTGGTTTCATCAGTGATTATGAGTATCATTTTGTACAAATTTATATCCTTGAAATATCAAGACATTAGAGCTTCTTGAAGTTTCTTGCAATTTCATGTGGGCGAGAAATTGGGTAGATGTCCATAATTCATCTAAAAATAAAAATGGCAAGTATACATTAAATTAACCCAGCAAAAATGTTTAAAAATGGTGGACTATTGAACAAAAACTCAGATAAATTAATCACGAGATTGAAATACGTTGCTTTGTGTTTCTTCTTGCAGGGAAACTGAAAACAATTGTTGGAAACCACTGCTCATTGATAAAACCTACGATACGTTTGAATATCACCAATACCCGATCACATATTGTCTTTTCTCCGGGATGGCCTGGTTACTACTCCAATTATTTGAATTGTTTGTGGCTGATTGCAGCCCCAAGATCCCTTCGTGCTCTCGCGCATGTATTCAGCATTATTTTAGAAAAGGGGGTAGATTTTCTATATGTTGGAATGGGTCACAAACCTCCCGAAGGTATCATATGGACAGCGAGTGGATCTCCTAAAATTCAACTTCTTACTTCAAATGAAAATGAACTATGGCTTTGGCTGACGAGTGATTATATTATCAGAGCTCCAGGATTTGCAATGCAAGTTGAAGTATTTGACGACAAGGGTAAATTGTCATTGCTCTATTATTGTTTACAAGTTATCTAAGTAAAGGCAAAGGTACATGCTAGAGTGTCACCCGGTCGCATTGGCCCTCTTTTGGTCAGCGTTTGTGTCAGTCTCCCTTGCTATGGTTTTCTGTGTCGAATCATCTGCCACTTCTCCTGTATAGCGCTTCTATTACCCTTCTCATCGCATGCCGCTATACGTCAGGTTGGGAGCACATACAGCAATATTCCTACAAACAAGATATTTAGCCAACCGTCAAAAGAACACGCTATGGCTTCGACTATGCCTTTATTTCATAAAATTAATTCATTTTTTTAAATATCAATTAAGCTTTTCCGATGAAAGGCGGATCACGTTTTTTACGTTTTGAGGAAGTTGATATCCTGTTTCTTCTCATTAACAACTCTTTTTTAAATAGAATATCTGGTAACCTGTGACTATTTCGGCGGTTTTACCTGCAACATTGGATTCTGTGTTGACATTGCTGGCGTTTTGTGATGGACTGCCTGATTGTCCTGATTACTCAGATGAAATTGAATGCGGTAAGTTATCAATACCGCAATACCATACCGATGGAATTATTTCAGTGGCGTAACCCCTTCCGCCCCCCTCCAACGCAATACAGAACCCCCCCCCCCCCCCCATCGCAGAACCATTGGCCCCCTGCCTCCCCCAAATGAATTTACGATTTTGTACAGTGGTCTATGGAGAAGGACCAAATTCGCCCCTCAAAAATGTCTCGACACCCCTTCTGCCAGCTGCCCCCCCCCCAATTTTGCAAAGGTCTGGTTATGCCACGGAAGTATTTGTATCACAAACAGAGGTTCAGTTTGCATAACATAGTGTTTATATTGGGAAGGTTTCTGGTTCAAATTCCCCGAAACGTTGTGTATCTCTTCTCATAATTTTAATGTGTGCAGAAGTAATAACCAACTATAAATTGTTGACTTAAAAACGGCATGCAGCCCCTTTTCATGGGAACGGTGTCCATGGTCACAAATTAGTTGTGGGCTCACAACAAGCAGGATCCCTGCGTGACCTTCCGGTTTGTCTCGAAACATCAGACCTCGAACAACAGACCTCAGACCTCGAACTCAGACCCGGAAGTAACTTCACTTCCGGGTCTGATGTTTTGAGTCTGATTTTCTAGACACCCGGGGGGGATGTCTAGAAGACATCAGCACCCTCGAAAACAACAACCTCAGACCCGGAAGTGAATTTTTTTTTGGCCGAAGTCACAATTTTACTTCCGGTCTGATGTTTCGAGGTCTGATGTTTCTAGACACCGCGGGGGGGAATGTCTAAAACATCAGACTCGAACATCAGAACCACTCAGAGACCCGGAAGCGAACTTACTTCCGGTCTGATGTTTCTAGGTCTGATGTTTCTAAGACACCCGGGGGGGATGTCTATAAACATCAGACCTCGAAACAACAGACCTAGAACCCGGAAGTGATTTTGTTTTTGCCGAAGTCAACATTTTACTTCCGGTCTGATTTTTCTAGTCCTGATGTTTCTAACACCCGGGGGGAATGTCTAGAAACATCAGACCTAGAAACAACATCAGACCCGAAGTAAAATGTTGACTTCGCAGTCAAATGTTTCCCCGAAGTCAGCAATTCACTTCTGGTCCTGATTTTTTTGAAATTCCAAGTGTGAGACCCCTCCCGTGCCGTGACACGGAGAGTTTGCCCTTGTTTTCTTCCGCTAAATTGAGTGGGCCGACCAGTCGAAAGGAAAGGTACGATATGGCCGGGGGTGCGGGATCCCTTTACGGGCAAAACCTTGCAACGGTCGCTTACTAAGACACATTTTCCCATGCATGCAATTTTGTAGAAACATTTGAATACAAGTGGTATGTAAACTTCATATTCATGGCCAACCGTTACAGAAACGGGTGGGTGCGGAGGGTATGTAAGATTTGAGTCTTTAGTTTCAAGACATGTTTTCTATGAATATTGTAATAAGTCGATAGACCCTATTTACAATTGCAAGTTCATAATAAAAAACTTAACTGATTAGGTCAGGCTAAGGTTAATTTATAAAATTGGGGACTTTTGGAACTACCTTTATCTGAAAGGCGGGCTTGTGGACCTGGAGTTTGAGTAAAATGATATGCTTGGTGAGCGGCTAACAAGTAGTGAAATGGGTGTATTAGCAACGCAACAGTCCATTTGGTCTCAAGTCTAGGGGTCCAAGTCCAGGGCAATTTCCCCTTGTCACGCCTGGAAGAATAGCAGGAATTGTTTTCTATCTACTTTTGTTTCATTTTTTTTTAACTTAGCAAAATTCTCAAAGCAGACGGGTACAGTCAACATTTCAGCCAAGTCTCCCATTTTTTAAGGAAGCGTGTGTCCGCATCTTAGTACAGAAAATAATATTTCCTCCCATTTGAAGTCACTTTCCGGGTCTGAGGCTGATGTTCGAGGTCTGATGTTGTCTAGACATCCCCCCGGTTGTCTAGAAACTCAACCTAAAAACATCAAACCCGGAAGTAACTTCACTTCCGGGTCCGGAGTCTGATGTTTCTAGTCTATGGTTTCTAGACATCCCCCCCTGGTGTCTAGAAACATCAGACCTAGATACATCAGACCCGGAAGTGCACTTACAGACCCGGAAGTAAATGTTGACTTCGGCAAAAAAAAATCACTTCCGGTCGAGGTCTGTTGTTTCGAGGTCTGAGTGTTTCTAGACATCCCCGGGTGTCTCTGAAAACACATACCTCGAACACATCAACCGTCCGGACGAGTTTTTTTTGTTGATTTACTTCCGGGTCGATGTTTCGATCTGAGGTCCGTTGTTTTTCGAGCCCTATGTTCGATAACACCCACCTTCCCACACCCTGAATCAGTGCATGTGCAAATTTATAGAAGTGTCGCTGTAACTTCTGATGTACATTTTGACAAACACTACCTGTTTCTTAAATTGAAAATAAGTTTGGTCATCTGAAGCAATTCCGTGACCGTGGAGAGCAGAGCCTCGCATTCGCATTGGAATTAGTCCCTTCTATCATGGGGTTAAATGAAATCAATTTAGCTAAGGGTGCCCCTCGTGAATGTGTGGTCGGAATCCAGGAGGGTGGAAATTCCCAAATGAATATGCTTGGATGACTGATACAAAATGTACCCAAATATTAAAAAGGTGTAGGTTGTACTACCTACATCGCATGGTTACGGAGGAATTAGGCAAAAGCGTCAAATGTCAACTATTCCTTATTCATGTGGGCGTTTGTTTTATTCATGTTTAACAGAACTTTTGATTGGTTTAAGTCAAATCTCCGCCCATCCATTACTGGCACTAGATGATATTGGCTTGCAGCAAGTTACGCGGTAATAGTCTGACCACACGCGCAAACGGTGTCGCGTTTATGCGCGTGTGCTCCTTGCATGCGCGTTGGGTACGGCAAATGCCCTTTTCGCGCGTGACGATTTCACCGCGGCGTATGACGTTGGTTCCCTTTGTTGAACATTTGTTTTTGCAAGAGGGGTGTAATTATTTTTAAAATGAAGAAAAAAGATGATGTAAGAATATTTTGACAATACATTATGTGCAATCAAAAGTAAAAAATTACACAGCATTCAAATAAGAATGATAATAAATAATGATATTTTTTTTAGGATTTTGGCCATCTTAGCATGGTTTCCATAATGGAATGGGTCATCCAATCTTTTATGCGTGGTGGATTACCGGCTGCGCCGCATCCACCATCAAATTTGGGTCCCATCCATTATGACACCTCTTAAGATGGCCAAAACAAAAATCTCATCTTTTATTCTCTATTAACTGTCATCACCAAACTTTAAATCTTTAATAATGAACGGATTTCTTAAAATTGTCTCAGTTTTCAAAAGATTTTAGGGTTTTCATCTACCCGATTCGGATTGAGTAAATTGATCATGACGTTATAAAGCCACACAATACCTGTTTCTCGTGCACACGACATTAAATCTGTGAGCTACTGTTGTGGATATTCACACGAAGAGACACAGAAACCGAAACTGACCCTGCACAATTTGAAACTAGAACCATGATAGCATATGTGTTCTGAAGATTTATTGTAAGGCTTTAATGTGTTTTGCGCTACAGATTGCGAACCATTGTACAGATACTAATTCCAGGGTAATGTACTTTCTTTGCTTCTAATTCATAAAACATATTATAATCCGATACTACTTAGTTCAGTCCTCTTAGTTCAGAAAAAAGTTGTTCTTACCTCTATTAACTCATCGAGAGAGAATCGTGGAAATTTAAATATATCCCTACCGTCCCATAACCGCCTTTGACTGCGCTTTTTGAAAAATCACGGAGCAGGACCCCCTGCCTTGTTTTATGGGATATTTGCCCCTAACAAGAAAATAAGCTCAACTCCTTTTTTTGCCGGTGATCGTTCAGCTTTTACTCTAGGGACGTTACGGATACACAATAAAATAATACTAATAACGTTTTATAATAGTATAACTCGATTCGCGTGGTATGTTCGTCCCCCTGGAGTTTTGTGGACTATTCCAATAAGTCGGAGAGGGCTCTACCGGGAAAATTAAAAAATTCAAATCCCCCGTGCCACATCGGATTATCTTGGAGGACACTCCGGTCATTTAACACACGAAACTAATACAATTTCATTCATACATGGATCGCATTCTAGTGTATTTCAGGCCTTAACCTTGGCTCAGAAATAACATTATTGACAGAGTCCCCTTCACCTTCTCCTTGAATTTTTCTTCACCCCGCAGATTGTACGGGATTCCCATCAGATGAATCGATTAATAGTAATATCTAGACTTGAACTCATGTGTTTGAATGTGATTTTATAGGCGGGTTTTTCCAATTAAAGTCCCCATTCTAGGAAGTTTGGGAAAAGGTTTTTGAAAGTGTTTTTCTTTGATTTTCAGGGTGTCATGAACACGAGTTTTTTGGTCCAACCTCTGGGCAATGTGGGGGAACTCTCGCTAGATGGGCTTTTTTTTTCAAAATGGCCGCCAAAATTCCAGAAAATTGCATATTAAGCTAAAACACCTATCTAATCGTTAATATAAATCATTTTGGGTATTTCTTAATGCTATTATTGTAATGCGATTCCCATATTAGACTTTATGAAAGTACCCGAGAGGACGCGTTTTTCAAATGGCTTGCCAACATTTCTGTATAATAGCCCGTTTTGGGACCCGTTTCAAAAAAGTTTTTAAAATATTAATGTACTAACAAGTATAATCAAAGTGAATATGTAAATTGAAGGTATTTCCCGAGGTTGAGACCCAAAACATCTTGTTCAGCACCCTTGGAAATACAAGAAAACACCTTCAAACCTTCTCCAAACGTCCAGAATGGGCTGTTTAATTTTGAACCCCTACTATTTTAGCCTACTACCAGGCTATCTAGCCTATCCCTAGCCCCAGTTGAGCGGCATTTTAAGAGATTGAGCCTAATACGCATATAGCTAGCTAGACTATGCATTTGAACATGTTTGGCATGTTTGACGATTCGTCTGTATCGCTTCAGTAACTTGTTGACTGCTGCTTTCACGTCATTTCACGTTCCCGATTTTTGACCCGGATGGTCATTACCTACCCCGCTTTTTACGGCGCAGTAAGTGATAACTTTCTGGAGTCATCATACAACGCCGACGCCCTTCCATCCGTTTATATAACACAGTTAATTACAACAATACACACCACAACTAAACACACACACTCACCCGTACAGATAGAAGCGTGACGAGATGGGCCCGAAGGAGGACAAACAAAATTACGGACGTACCTTGTACTACCTGGGGGGTGCGACGAATCACCCTTGTTAACTAATTGTTATTTCTCATTGTCAGTAATGTCCTCTAACGCCGAATGGAACCGGCCAGGTAATCTGATAATCAAATCACTGCGTCCAGTTTCTCGAATGATAGTCACCGAACCAGAGTTTCGGTCCGAGTAGGAAATTCCTCATATTGGATCGCCGCTGCTGAAGATGAGCAGCCTTTGGTTTCAAGACGTTGAAATGCAATGATATATCAGTTGTTGTATTAGAATCGTCAGTCGGAAGTCGAACTTCCCGCTTCAGGTGTGATCATGAAGATTTGATTGGGGAAAAATATATGAGGACATTGCCGAGCCGCATGGATAAGCATAAGTGTAAGTACTATTTGTATATTGCAAAGCCAGTATTACCTTTCCTAATACTGTGAAGATGATCCAAAGTCAAATGGTAGTATGATCTTTATGTGACACGAGTACCAAGTCTATCTTAGATCTTGTTAATGCAATGTGTTTAATTGTTGTGTTGTGTTTTGTATTTTTGGTATTATTTATTTTTTGTATTTTGTTAATTTTCCACGTTGTTGTTTTTTTTGTTTGTTTTTAGAGCTGCGGATTCTAACACAATTGGCCCGGAAATAATGTACTCACCCCCTCAATACATACCAACAAATACGTATACTTCGAAGCGAACCCAGTCATTCAAGCGTTGGATTGAGAGTTGAACTAGCTGGATGTCAAGCTACAGGTATGGTCCAAAGTTTTTAGTCAATGTTTTGCCATGCCACGTGTTTCCAGTCGGAATGAGCAGAGGCAAAAATAGAGTGTAGGCGTTAAAATTGATATTTGACATTATGGTTTATATTAACCCTCCTCTTACCAAGACTTTTTTTCATTATAAAGCATCCAGTGCTTATAATTGTGATACCAGTGGATAGCTATGGCCCTCCTCTTTCCATTGATACCACAAGAGTATAAACATACCTAGTATGGCGTCACAATGGCGTTGTAAAGTCGGCAAAATTGGCATTTTCCATTTTGCGCTAAAAATGGCAGGAATATCGGATTTCATGCCGTTTTCAGCTCTAAATAATGGTGATTGACTAGTTTTATATAATCATAGAGTTTCACAGCCATACATAATATATATTTAAAAAAAATGTTCACTGAATTTTTCTTGGGTGGCAACCATCCCCTACCCTTCGACTACCGTGACGGCATACCCTAACCCCCTTTTAAGGTGCTATCTTCAGACTAAAAAGACTGCAAATGAATTACTACTTGGAAGGTTTTTACGAAAGTTTTTGTCATTTTAGCGCACCGTAGGAAAGTTCACTAGATAGTGAATCTAATCAGATGACAACCATTAACACTTTTGTATCTAAAGGTCGATAGCCCCATCGCTAAAAGCATCTTCCTTAGCACCCCCAAATGACCGGTGTGAAAGTAATCATAGTCCGGCAGGTATCATAATCATAGGAATATAGCGTGAAACTAATGTTGCGTGAAGAGTCAAATGAATCGATTACCCTATTGTTCACCATTGTTCCCGGACTGTGAGTCCGGAGGACCATATCTCCTGCCACACCGGGAAGGGAAAAATTGGCTGTATGAAGAAACAGCCTAGGCTAAAAGGTGTTTGGTTTGGATATTATGAGCGAAAAAGTATCCCATTTTGGTTTACATATACTACATCATGACGAACAGAGGTGATTTGAATTTGTAATCATTTGGTTTCAAATCATGCGTTTTTATTGACATACACTGTATAAACAGTATGTATACAAATATGCCCCATAGGACAGTGTGTGTGTGTTGATTTAATGTGGTCGACCACATTAAAGGTCCCAGGAAATGAGATGATAAACCTACTCCAAATCTTTAATGGGACATTCCATTCCAATAAACAGGGCCAGAAAAAAGAACACACTACCAGTGACATCATTAGTGAAACTATTGATTTTCAGTCAGTGTCATGAATAGATTCACACCAGTCACCTGTAATTTTCTATTACTCTCTGGAAAATCAATAGTTTCACTAATGATGTGATCACCAACACAAATATTGAATGCTCTCTGGTCCCTCCTTGTAGACTTAACACAAACCACATCAATTCTATTTGCATTTCGTTGGACCTTTAAGAGACGTTTTTGTTCATAAGAAAGCAATTTCTTGGGCAACAATTTCACTGGGGTAATCAGAAAAATAACTCTCTGATACCAAAACAAAATTGATGGGAGTATAAGTGGGGTGCAGGGTCGTTGATCGGATCAACCACCATTAAAAGATCAAGCACCTAGGTTCGTGATAATTATCGTTCTATTATGATTATTTTACCCATAGATTGTGATTATACCGTTGGTGTTCAGTCGATGGGCAAGCACCGTTTCAACTCTTCCAGTAATCTGAATTTGCTGAATGCGGCCAATACGGCAAGAGTTGAACCATGGAAACTACGAGGCACTGGGTGGATTCCTGCGTACGAGGATAATAACCCATGGTTGCAATTTGATCTGGATCAAGAGTACACGATACAAGCCATCATAACTCAGGGCTGTGGAAATGAACAATTTTGGGTAACGGAGTTCAGGATAAGCTATTCTCTCGGAAACATGAAGTTTTCGTATTTGCTTGACGTCTCTTCTGAGGCAATGGTAGTATATTCCTTTCTTGAATCTTCTTTAATGTAAATAAACAGATATATATCTTCAGGTCAATAGTGACTGCATGTTCGATAAGCGATCTCAGACTGAAGATCAGCTCTATATGTTAGCTTAAATCACAAACTAATATTTTTATAATTGAAAAATAAGGCAAGCCACTTAGACACTACTCCTTTTTCTATTGTTTTATTGAAGATAAGTTAACCCTTTTTAATAATCAGGTAATTTAGGTTACACCTCAAATCCTTTCTTCATAGAAATCAAGAGTAATATAGTTAATTTCAGGAACTTGTTTCGAGCAGTCCAGGAACTTGTTTCGAGCAGTTCTTTAGTTAAATGGCAGAGATATTAAAGTACTTGAACAAGCTTTATTTGTCTCATCAAAGCATTCGCAATTAGCACTTTTAGATTAGCACAACCATCTCTAAGTTGTATCATCATCATCATCATCTTTATATTCCAGTGACTGTAAAGGAACTATATTTGTGAAATAGATCAAATAAATATTTTTGCCTATCCATTAGACCTTTCCAGGAAATTCAGACAGAATGGCATTCAAGAAACGAATTGCGAGAACCACTGCAAGCGGACGTATTAAGATTTCATCCCACTGCGTGGTATAGATGGATTTGCCTTAGGGCAGAATTTATTGGATGTGCATATGGTAAGAAAAATTACCAATTTTGTAAATTAATACTGTTGCACGTTTCAAGGGGAACAGATCCATCCAGTATCTTGATGTGATATCTACTTTCTTAAATAACAAGGATTCAAGAATATTTTAATGAGTTGTCAATTTGTGAACGCTGAGATTTCCTGAGTTCTTCTATACCTGGAGTACGGGGATGCATATAGTGTATCGGGGCAAACAAAAATAATCCAATACAACGTTTGCTGTGTTCTGGTAGAGATTGAAGTAAAAGTACGCAGTATCTTTAATTATTCCAACAGCAAGTCTTACTAATGCAAGTTAATTTGAACTAGAACATTACGGTAGATATGAAACGTGTGATTGTTGGTTTTCATTAAAAACAATAGCCAAAAGAAAGTACTTTGGGAAAATGCGTAAATTTTATTTTTAAATATGAATTTTAATTATTAAATCAAAATTGCAGCTAATAATAATCCGGTTTTTATATAGCGCGTTATCACTGTAACAGTCTCCAAGCGCTGTTGCCTATTATTATTACGCCGTCATTAGGAAATCGTCACAATCATTTCGCTTCATCTAGGTGGCTGCCGGCCAGGCGCACATCCCTATCAGCACTTAGATTGTAATATCCCCCATAACATGACAGCTCCCCAGATTTCGTTTGGGTCGGCGAGGCAATTGAGATTAAGTATCTTGCCCAGGGACACAAACACGTTGGCCACGGCGGGGCTCGAACTCGCGCTCTACTGATCACGAGTCCTGCCTTTTTCCACTAGACCACACGCGCTTTCCGACAGCATATCGTATCCAACACAAAACATATTAATTATCACAAAAAGTTTTTGCCAATGCATTTGGTTATACAGATGTATCAATACTAAGGAAAACGACTGCCACTCAGCCCTTCATTCTTTAAGAATTCTATTTTATATTATATATTATGCCAGAATTTCCAGAATGCGGAATGCGTCACACATCGTGCGATACTACACAACAGTGTAACTACCCAAATGCCTATATAGCGTCTGTTAATTTCCCAAAGAAGTACTTTTTCGAAGGAAGCACGTGCACTTGGAAAATCAAAACGGAACAGAACACGTAAATTGGAATGAAATTGTCGCCTTGATATGCCGTCTTGGGATGAATGTCTTTCTAGTTACTTACAATACACGACGGTAGTCAGATGATGATATCACGATAGGATTCTACTGCAATGTGATATTGCCTCCTGAACATATTAAAAAAGTGGATCAATGTGGCCTGCACAAGTTCAGATATACGGCTGGTAACCAAGGACAAGGTTTCCTCCTAGACTATGCTGCAAGAGTTCTATCCGGAAACGGAAACAGCGGAAATACTACTAGTAAGTAGATGATCAGTATTTTTAGTGGTATTATTGGTAGGAACAAATCAGATCACTTTGTATTCGTGTAGGTATTCGTACTTCGAGTTTTTTTTTTTTTTGGGGGGGGAGAGAAATCGAAAAAATATACAGTACAGGTACTGGACTTACATGCGACAGTAAAATGTATATAATGCATTTAACCTTTTGCTGAATCAATAGTACCACGTTTGGACCGTTATGAAGTGCCTGCTTGTCCTGTTGTTAATAAGCAGCAAAGTAGATGAAACATGGATTTGTTCTGTACAAAGAAGATTTGACATTTTAGAAGTGGTCTTGTTACTGATGCGCTTACAGTTGTGGATTGTCTGCACAAATGCATTAGGGACGGCTTCAATCACCCGTTGGGCATTTGCCTTGCCGGTTCACTGTTCTTCGGTTCTATAATTTCTAAACAAGAAGCAGGGCCAGCCGCCATGAAACCGCGTTGAGCTTTGAAGCACCCCCTCAATGTAAATTCGTCGTCTTTTTTTACAAACACCTGCCCAGATAATTGGACGGCTTTTCGTGACAGCTGCTACCTATTTCAGAAAGACAACAACGCTCTACGATGGACAGCGGCAGATTGAAATATGTAACGTATGGGGGACATATGGTCACCATAAGAACTGAAAAGGATATGGAAATCGTTCATACTCTTTTAACTGAGGAATTCGGTGGAAAGAGGATCAAACAACCCCACCGTTCATAGGACGGTAGCATTATTTTGTAGAAAGGTGGTAACAATTTCGAAATGCCAGTTTCTTATTGAATCGGTTTATTTTTTTCCTCTATGATCAAATTTTGTTATTGTCACTGATGATTTGAACGCAGGGATGAAGTTGAGATCACGTGTGGCTTTACTGATCAAGTGCGGTAAAAACTGTAAATCGTGTTTTCGAGTCGCCTGCGGTCAGCGTGTTGTATCACTGGCAAGATGCTGATCTGAATTTCAGTCGACGTGCTGATGGCATGTGCGTTGCCAGCTGCCACCTGAGGAAAAAACAAAACGATGGGACGATTCCTGACGGCGCGTAATAACAACAGGAACACGCTTTGAGGTTTTAAACCTCTAATTAAACTGCCATATAATGGATGTAAAAACACGCCACAAGAAACTTTCATTCTTCTCTATCAGCGACTGGACCTTTCTCAAGAGATCTGTACTGTCACCTGTCCAAGCACGGAAATACAGGGGTGACAGCATCCGGCGAGAAATCGGCACTCGACAGAATTCACCTTTGATTTACATATGCTCCTTTTAAGCAGAAACCGAACATGATATGCTAGCTGAAAAATGCCAGCCATTTTAGGCCAATTTAAGCTTTTATGTATGCTTGGGGTAATTAGAGGTGTGAAATCTCGAGCTGAATTGCGGCAAAAGGTGTATAATATATATATCATATCTATACTTCTATATATATATATAATATATATATAGGTAGTATAAATGTAGAACAGAGAGAATGACAGTCCCACAACACGATTTTTCTTGCACAACTGGATTTCAATTCATCATATAGGTGCAGAGTGTCCCCTTTTTACACAAAAGGAAACATCGTAAACAAAGCGAAACTGTAATTTGCGTTGGTGTGCGTACGGAAACGTTTATGCGTACTCCTGAATACCAACGCGTAATAAGTTACGCTGAGAGTGAAATCCGCATATAACTTTATACATGTGTTAGCTATACATATTAATACAAAGTAAATACAAATTAAATACAACTGTTTAAGATCAGGTTTGAATACGAAATCAAAGAAGTTTTTCCCGCGCTAAACGTTTATTTTGTCATCTTCTGCTTTCACCTTGTAAAGGGGTTGCTACGGTGACTTTGGGCAATGTCCCAGTGTTGAGTGCACCTTCAATATGTTGGGGGCTTAGTTTAATTTGACGGGTAATGGGATCCCTTATTTGTTGTTATGAACTCGGATTCAGAATTAAGCGATCACAGTTTGGCCAATGTAGTGTTCTACAATCCATTACAATGTTTTCATAAATGAGATTTTGCTTTTATGCAATTCACTGGATTATCTTATTTCAAAACACAAAACATTTTGTTTGTTCATTGAAAGTAAAACTCGAGCCTTCAACGATATGCTTACCGTGCCATAAACAAGTTTATCATACACTTGGTACTAACCACCTTTTTGTTTAGGTTGTTTAGTGCGGCTCTGGTTAACATTTTCTTGAGGTTTGGAGTTTGGCGTTTGCTCATGATTGATTAGTATTTTCAGAATGCTAGAGAATTTTTCGCTGGCTGTGAGCATGTGGATAGAATCCTTAACAACTTTTCCAAGATTACCATGTTTGGATTGGTGCGAGTGGACAAAAGAAGAATCCCTTTTGTTTCCCCCTTTGTTGTGGAAATGGGAACGAGTGGTCCTTTTCTGATATTAGATGCTTTTCCTCGATACCGTCTTTCCAACACTAGTTGAAAGGGTAATGTCTGTTTACTATAACTTTTTCAATTCTTCAGAATCTGGAGTTTTAAACGCTATTATTTTTTGAAACGATGTAAAATTCGCGAGCCAGATTGAAGGGAATATTCCGTGTGGTATGTTTTTAATGACATGGATTTGAAAAGCACTATATTGATGGTGTGTCTGTGGTTTAATAGAAAATATCAGTTTGGATTTTATTGTAGCGGTCAATTTGTACATCTAATATCAAGAATGATGGGCAATTGGAATTGCTCGAAAAAGACTTGAAATGAATAGCCGGAAACGGGGTTGAGTGAATTTTAGCATAGACACAGAGTATCAAGATCGCCAAGCCTGTTGGTTCCAAATGAAATAAAGCGAGTGTCGTAGATGTCTAAGCCAGTGTTTGTTTCACATAATTAATTGACGTCTGGTTACTTACTTTGTCACTAATTTGAGCATCTAATGTTTGTTCTAAAGAATACAAGGAATAATGTGGCATATGTTGGAGCCATTTTCGTGCCCATTGCTGTCCCTTACGTTGTTTGTAGAATTTTATAGTTAACACAGAATCTTTTGTTTTCAGGATAAGCACGAATAGCTTCAGATAGATCAATTGGGCAGAAAACGTTTTGGCAATAGATACACGGATTTTTCTCCAGCCAATATTCCACAGCTTTTATACCACTGTCATGAGGTATGTTTTTGTATATAAACTCGTTACATCAAAGCTAACAACGAGAGCTATTTGGTTGAACAGATTTAGGAATTTTACGAAGAAAATCAAAGTCATCCTTTACATAGCTGGGAACCTTCTCATGCGAATGGTTTTCAATAAGTATCAACAAGATGGCTTAGTCTGTGAGTAGCGCAAGCTGGACCGGCCACAATAGGGCGACATTTGAGAGTGTTAGTGGAATCACTTCTATGTCGCTGGTCTTCTTACGGTTTATTTTGGCTTATTTCCTCCTTTGATGAATTTTGTGGGTAAAACCATAAAAGTTGCTAGATCTGCAATCACAACAAGTCACAAATAGTCAAACTTCCTGATCGGTAAAGATTGCCATGCAATTTGTCAATAAGCCTTTTGAATCTTAGACAAAATCTGTTTATATCTTTGCAGTTGCTGAGTGTTTGGTATTTTGGTTATCATTTAGTAGCATCGATCATATCTTCTACTTATATATAATCTCTATCCATGATAACAAATGCACCACCTTTGTCACCTACTTTGATATTATATTATGTATTATCATTTGAAGATCTGAGAGATCTCTCCTCTGGGAAGAGTTTGGATGTTGATTTACATTTATTACGAGCATTAGGTGGTCTATAAGGGTAATCTTCGAGAAAATCAATATACTTATCCAGTATCTTGTCCCTATTTCTAGGAGGAGTGAATTTACTTTGTTTTTGTTACAACACTTTCGTCATCACTAGTACAACTTTGAAATGGATTCATCATTGTCACTTCGACATCATTATGAAAAATTCAGATTGTCTTAACTTACGAGTAAGTTTCTTAACATCAGCTTCCAGCTCCTTTTGTTTGTAGAAGGTGTGGGGGTAAATTAGTACCTTTTTCCAGAAGGGCAATTTCATCTTGTTTAGTTTCTTTTGGAAAGGTTTGGATGATTTTTGGATAATTGTTTAGAATTCGAATCTCACTGGACTGATTCTTGGATATTTTTTTTTCAGTGACGATTTGTATCTTTGTTTTGTGATGATCTTCCGAAAAAAGACTTAACCCCTCACTCTCCTCCATTGTGAGTCGGAACTGTCAGGTTGGGTGCTTGCTGGTTGTGAAGATGGCATATTGGTGCGAACGGCATCTTCATTAGGATAGGTGTTCTGTTGTTGGGGGTTCGTTGTTCTTGTTCGAGCTGCTGCCTTTCTTGTCCAAAGGCCTAGACAGTACTGGTTGCTGATGTTTCTTTTCTTGGACCTTTTGTTCCTGAATCGTCCTGGTTGTTCTCCCCCTCTGCTTCAGTACCTGGTCCCTTGTTGTCTTGTGGAACCAAGTTTTCTTCTTCAAACCAGCTTTCGTCTTTGGCCTCTGTTTCTTGTTTGCTGCACGTGGATTCCCACGATCGTTTAAGTTCTTCTTTAGTTGTTTTAATCACTACCTTTGCTCATCCCTCCATTGTGGATGCATGTTGCTGTCCCGGTAGGTCTGTTTCCGGTCCTTCAGCGCGAAGAAGTAGTATTTCAGCCTCTGTTTTCATAGTTTGAACTGCATGGTACTGGCGAATACGCTGCTCGTCTCCTACCATATATATATATATAATATTCTAAATATATATATATATATATATATATATATACTAGGATATATATATATTATATATCTATATATATATATATATACATATATATATACTCAATTGCAGACAGGACCTTTTTCGAACTTGTTTCTTACAGTGCAGCACAGAGCTAAATTCAATCCACAAATGAAGTGAATCAATTTGCCCGTTAAGCTACTGACCCCTCCCATCACACCGCACATTTTTTTACGAATACCAGAGTTGCTCCCAACTCAAGAGTGAGCTATGCAAAATGCTCATAGTATTACGTCTTGATAAAACATCAAGGCTACATAAACAATGTACAGTTGTAGAAAGCAGAAGCGTGCTCAACTAAACATACTGCAACCTTAGGGCAATAGCATGAAAGGAGCGTAATACTCATCTGCATACATCCCGTTTCGAAATTGTGTTCTCATCAGTGCGGCACAGAGCTTAATGTCAATCCACTAATGAAGTGAATCAATGACCCGTTAAGCCTGACCCATCCATCACACGCGCACATTGTTTACGTAATACCATAGTGCTCAAACTCCATGAGGTGAGCTATGCAAATGGCTAATAGTATTACGTCTTGATAACAACATCAAGGCTACATAAACAATGTAAGTTGATAACGCAGAAGAGTGCCAACCAAATATACTGCAACCTAATGCAACACATGAAAGGATCGTAATACTCATCTCAATAATATATATATATATATAGAGAGAGAGAGAGAGAGTTATGTATGTTAACTTTACTGTGACATGACATAATTTCTTATACTATTTTGGGTTTTGTGCTTGTGATTAGGAATTGGTTCCACATATTTGGTTTGCTAACAAACATTCTTATTGTCACTTTTCATATCAATAATAGGACTGGCATTTGATTCCACTAGGTATACATCGATGGGCTGACGGGCGTCCATTCACCTACTCAACTCAATTGGCATGTACTATCGTGTATGTTATTAGTTTTTCTTTTGTTGATCCCCCCATTTCAAATAAATAGATGGATTTCCTACGATCCAAAATATAGCCTCGGGGTTTAGTATAATGTGCCTTCGTATGTGCTTTAAGACTTTAACCCTCTTACCAATATTGTTAAAACATTCGCTGTGTATTTATGACCACCGTGGAAATGTTCAGTCCGCCAGGAAGGACGTAACATGTACGTACATGATATTAGGATAATACGCAACCTATATAGAATTATGCCATTAGTGCTTGATTTTGCTCCAACCTTAGAACTACACCTTAGGCCGAATTCCACAATGATTAGAACGTTTTCTTTTGCATCGTTCATTATTTTTAATTGGGCATTTCAGAGACGAGTACTGGACGGATAGGCAAACCGGAGGAAGCTTGTATTAGAAGCTTGTCCCTTATGATTATACCGATTTACATAAGTCTAAGTGAATGGTATGATGTGCCCTGTGCCTCTCACGAAGCAAGCCAATATCATTTGTTCTAAAGAGGGCACTACTGAAAGTGGTTAGTAATCAAGTACATAATACTGTTTTTTGGCAGAAAGAAAGAAAACGGACAACGGGGCAAAATTCAATCTTGTTTGTCCTCTTTGATAACGCTTAATATCGATTGTATTTCAAACCGTCGATTCAAAGAAACAGTGCATTATTGAACAGTATTATTTACAGCCGGGACTATCTTTGGAATAAGAGTGTTCAAATCCCATTAACATGAGAGCGTAAAATCAAAATTACAAATTGAGACCTCTGGAAGGCAACGTTACCCGAGTTTCACAGCATAACCCTCCACTTACATCACTGGGTATCCGTACTTCTGACGGATGATGACTCATAGTCGTGTCTTAACCAGAAGAATGTATGTATATATATGTATGTATGACGTTTCCAGCAGCCGTGAATTATTATCGGAGATCTCCTATATTAATTATTCTAATTACAAAATTCCTTCTTTTGCGACACATAGCAATTTTGGAGCTCGAACCATTCACAGGTATAGTTTACTACAATCTTTCAAAATGTAGTTGGCACACCTTGTGGAATCAGCTCTTTTACATTGATACATTCGGGTCGGGTCCGGGCGGGGCCTATTTTTTGAAGGTACGAAATTGAACTTTTTGGGTATCAAGCTTGAAACCTTTGCTAATCCCTCTAAACCTACCCCTTCACCTTCGATCAATGTTGAGTACTGTTAGGGGCACTGTAACACAATTTCAGATTTCAACTTTGTTCCGGGGGAGAGGGGGACGATTTACTGTACGGTAAGAAAAGTGTGCCATACTTTTTGTCCAAGATTGTAGCCATTACCAATGCAACTGTGCAAATCACAAAATATTTGGAAAATTGGGGGTCCTCTTCAAAACAAATTTCCTGTTATTGTTTAATATATTGTTTTTTTTTTTGGCTGATTCTTTGCATTTTGGTTTGTCCTGTTTTGTTATATCTATTCCTAAACCATATCAAATCGAACGACTGACATAGAAGTATCTGGTATGTAGTCAAACTATCTTTGTTTTTAAATTAGAGTGTGGTGGTCAAAAGCTACATGTAATATGTTAAACTACTTTTTCAATGCGACGAACTCTAATACTTTTCTTTTCCTGTTAACCTTGTTCCTTGAGTGATACATTTACTTAAAGTGGACAAAAGTAAACAATGATCTAGATTGCGAATAATTACAATCAACAAATTCTGCAACAAATCATGGTATATTTTAGCCATGTAAGTATTTAAAATACTAAATGTGTTGACTAAAAGGTTTTGCATCTCTCCTTGGTGCCGATCTCGTGCCGGGGTAGATTTCACCCTGCTTTTTCACAGTGTAACATACGAGTTTAGCATGAAATGCTATGTATTGAGAACCATACATGCATGGTGACATTTTGAAGGAAATACTCCTGTGAGCACTGTTTTTTTTCTTTTACCTACGACCTCCACCTTGAGCAACAACGGGCGTACACAAGACCATGACCGCTTAAGTGCTTTTTATTCTGCAATAACAGTCTTGGGTAACATTAAATTTTGTAAGCATGTGTTCGCCTCTTCTGCTAGAGTAATTAAGTATAGACGGTTACGTATTTGCTCTAACCCTAACAGTCTTTTGGTTTCTTGCCCAAGAGGAAGGGAAGAGGTAAAGGGATACAAGCTAAAGAAGATTGGACATCCGTGGCGGGATTCGAACCCGCGGCCTCCGGCCAGCGATTTCGTGCCCATATGAGTGTTGGTACGATGACGTCATCGCATCTTTTTGGACTTCTCTCATAACTATATTTTCCTTCTTGTTATTATTCTAGAAATGCCTGTGGACTGTCCAATTAAAACGTTTCGATGTGGTTCAGGGGAATGCATACAACATTGTTTGTTTGTTACGGCAAAGCGATTGTTTTGATTAGTCTGAGGTCGATTGCGCAAGAGGTATTTACTTTAAAATAACAAGATCACTGTTTAGATGGCTATATTTATTATTTTTAGAACAATTGAAAGAGCCATCTGTCTTTGCGCTTGTTTAAAACTTGTTCTTTCCACAGAAAGCGACATTTTGAACTCCAATGAACTAATTGACGGAGTGGAGAGGGAAATTCCAGATGTACCTTAGTGGGGAGTGCTGTCTATTACGTATCTTTGTGACTTCGTTCACCATTGTTTTGACCATTCGGACGAAGACCCACTGTGGTAAGTAACGTTCTCACTCATCTTGTTTTGACACATGAACAATGGTCTTATTAAATAGTGGGGACTTACTTTATGATATTTGTTAATATGGATTCTAAATAGTTTTCATCAATTTTATCAAGTTCAAATTTAGTTAGTAATGTAATTGATTTAGTTTAATGGATTAAAATGCCATTTCGGCACTAAAAAACTGACGTACATTTCAAACATCACAGTTGTAATAACCATACTATATCAAAATATCGCCAACATTCACATTTTTGTGTTATTACATACTGCCGTATAGCGCATACTCTACTTTCAAATTAATAGAATAAGCGAAAAAGAGAGGGGAAATGGTAATTAATATTGGCGCATGGTGAGTACGCCACTTTGTCATCCCACTTAATGCACTCGATCTCTAAATGTTGGATTTTACATGAGTGACTTATGGGCCCATAATAACCTTTGGAGACAGTACTTTTATGCCTTTCAAAGATGCGATCGCCTGTGAGGATTAACTTGAACACCTAACTACAATTTCTATGCAGTGACTGTGAAATTAATCATGATTTTCCTTCCCCACATCACTGTCATTATATATAAATTTGTTACCAACTGGTTACATTTGGTTCCGACGAAATACTAAGGTTTAAAGGGTTGCAATTTTGAAGATAATACAAACAATAAGACATAGTTTTGCTACAAATGCATATTTGAATATACTACTCCATTCTTGCTAAATTGTGCATTTAGACTACAATATTTGTAATAATGATGACAACGGTATCATTTATCCCCATATTTTTCTTAGTATGGGAGGCAACTGGGTTGTCTTTCTCTTCTATTGTGTGGTCACAATCTATCTGTTCGCATTTCTACTTAAATTAACGTTTTTTGAAATTGTGTATACTTTAATGTATATCATGTTTTTTTAAACTTAGAATTTGTTTTTTTTATCCTAGCCTAGAGGCCTCTGCATTAAGGCGCTATATCAGACTGTTTTATTATTTTATTTAGTAATTCTAAAAGTCATGTTCGTAATATCTTGCAGAGAAGATCGAATCGAATCTCACGTATGATTAGGCTGATTACCATATTTGAACCAACAGTTCAGTCATAATTGAAACACATTTGTGTGTAAGACCAGGATCCCTGAACAAATCGGAATGCCACCCCCCCCCGAACCAAGACAGTGGGTAGATATGCTATGCCTTACAGATCGCCCGTCGTACGTGGCGGTGTTGTGAGAGATTTTAGACCGGGTCAACGTTGCCTTATGCGTGGGGACCCGTCACACACTTGTGTTCCAGGACCACATATTTTCGTCAACGACTCGTCTCATAGGGCAGCTATTCAACTATTTATTTTTATTCAAATCGCCGACTCTGAAGTTTTTGTTTTAATTGCTCACTCTACCTCACTCTAAAAATATAAGCACTGTATTTAGAATGTTGTGCCTATAGGAGGATTCAAACCAAGGACCTTTGGATTACAAGACAAGCGACTACGCCAAGCAATCCGAGCCGGCAGAAGATTATTCTTTTGTAATATTTAAATAAATACATTAACGGAATAAAGAGCAAACATAATCATGAATAGCGCCGCTCTGAGACGAGTCGAAAAGATGTGGTCCTGGAACACAAGTTGCGGACAGAATAAGTCATCTGCATTTTATACCCTGAACTAGACTACGTGCAAGCTACTATGTCATCCCTTATCACAACGTCATACTGCATAAATTTGTGTCTTAGAAATCGTCGATAGGCATTTTTCTATCGTTTATGGGCATTTGTGGACAGTTTCACCCGCCTAGTAAGACGGGAATCGAGGCTGTGGATCACGATAAACCCCTTTAATACAAACAGAAACCGCAGCTAAGCTAAGGTCACTATAGTATCGTTAATGATTCTGAAACAAAATTCTGGCGACGCGCGCGTAAACCCGGAAACTTGACATGGGAAATCCAATACGCAAATCAACAAACGCGCGTGCCGTTTGTTTCAGAAATGACGACGGCGACTTTAGAAATTACATGAGTGTGCCCTACTCTGATGAGGAAAGTTTCGAGGTTTCCTTTAATGTATTGAGGAGCGGCTTCTGCACTCAAGCACGAGTTGACAGTGGTTAATGGTGGTTTAACCAGGTTTAATTGTTACAGGAAACCGGTTAAAACCGGAAAGAACTGGAAGAAACCAGCGAACAACATTTGCTGGAGTTTTGAAGGCACCCCTAATGCAGTAATTGCGTAGCATACATAACCTTCAAGGGTCTATTACTTTCATTTACCAGTTCATAGGGCTTGTGACACGGTTTTGGAGTTTGAATGTAACAACCAACAATGTATTGATGTAAACAAAGGGTGCGACCTTCAGCCTGACTGCATTGATGGGAGTGATGAACATTTGTGTGGTAAGCTAAATGAAAACAAGTAAACCGTTGTTTAAAATACGTGAGAATTACAATATATCAAAATATTGTTAATTTCTATATATTTGACAAATGCTTAAATTAACTGAAATATCCGACTTTATAGAATACACACATTTATAAAGATTACCAATTCATCATATTAAAAGGGGCTAAATTACTAATTGAAAAAAATAATTTGATGTCATATATTGACACGTATAGATGAGGTGACATGTGACGTCAACACCGGGCAACGAACAAAGCACTGTCCGGCAGTATGCGCGAGCACCTGCAGGGCTTGTGCTTTTAAAATTCGCGCTCAATCAGGCGTGATAAGGCTATTGAATGCTGTAACTGTATGGGCATATTCTTCGCACAACTGTTTGAGCCCATACCTTTTTTTTAGATGAGCTAGAGTAGTCAAATTTGAGTATATTGTTGGTGTAGACAAGCCCATACTAGCCATGTAGTTGATTCCCCCAGTGTCCTCCCCTGGGTCTGTCAGGGGGTAGGGAAATGTCAAAATCAATATTGCACAAAAAAGGTCAACATTTGGCAATATCTTTTTAATGGATGAGCTAGAGTATCCAAACATAGGTATATTGTAGGAGGGCACAACCCCCTACCAACCATGTAGTCCATTCCCCCAGGGTCCTCTCCTGGATCTGTCAGTGGGTAAGGAAATGTCAAAAAATGTCAATATTGCTCATAACAGTCAAAATTTGGCCATATCTTTTTCCCTGGATGAACTAGAGTAGCCAAACTTGGGTATATTGTAGGAGGGCGCAAGCCCCTACTAACCATACAATTCATTCCCTGGGGGAACTGTAAAAAAGGGTCAATAGTGCGCCAAAAAATTGCCATTTCTTTTTTTCCTGGATGAGCTAGAGAACCAAACTTGGGTATATTGTAGGAGGGCACAAGACCCTACTAACCATGTAATTCATTCCCCCAGGGTCCTCCTCTGGGTCTGTCAGGGGGTAGGGAACTCTCCAAAATGTCAACATTTCAAAAATGGTCAACATTTGGCCGTTTTGGTGAGTGCTGCCTTTTTATCCTTGACCTTTGACCGTTTTAGAGTTATTTTGGTGAGTTATGATGGAGTTCATCAATGAGTTATGTTTTTAGAATTATTCTTGGCGAGTTATTTAAAGAGACATGAGGAGATTTCCAGAAAGAAGCCCACCCAATTTTTCTCGAACCCCGGTTTTTTACATATTTGGAATGCTTACCAGTGTATTAGATCACACCTGAAGTGAATAAGCCGAATACGCCGTCTTTATGTAACAAGATGATGATTTAGTAGTTTCTGTCGTGCACGACAGAAAGTCAAAGCATGGTTTTCTTTGGGGAACGATTACGATAGTAGGCAAGTTCAAAACAAGGTTTGCGGTTTTCTTTTGCACCTGTTTGTCCAATAAACCTTCGAAACGTTCTCGGTAGGTGGTCTACAACCGATCCAGTGAAATTTGAGAGAAATTCGTATCCTAAAAAAATCTCCTTATGTCACTTTAAGGGTTTCATTGACAAGTTATGTACTATGGATGGAGTAGTTTCAGTTCTCCCTTAGTGATCGCGACATTCGGCTAGGTCATATTTTACGCATCGCGTAAATACGAGTTCTGCTTGTTATTATTATTATTACAGATATTACAGTGAATGGTTTCCAATGCTTTGATGGGACATGGCTGCCTATGCACACGTTCTGTGATGGTCATCGTGATTGTACCGGAAAGAATTGGGAAGATGAACCTCAGTCTTGCTGTAAGTAATCAAGATATCCAATAACATCCAACGTGGATTTGTATCTGACGTGGAATTTATTTTAAAATTCTCGGTTATCAAAATGGTTCAGAAAATAATTTTGTAAAAAGCATTGATATGACATTCGCTCCGAAAATGACTGCTTTGGGTGTTTACTGGATATTTATGTTCGATAATCCAAAACTATTGCAGCCTATAATATTAAGATCTATCACCGAAACAAACTATGATCTGTCAATTGCTGGACCAAAGTATATGGATTTTATAGCAAAACTGATGGGCGTTATTGTCACAACAGATCGATTTTGATTTTCTTTTAACTGTTCTATAAAATTGTCCTCTTTTATCATCTCTTGCTATTCTACATGTCACTGTATCGTCCCAGCAAATACTACGTGCAGTGGGTTACAATGTCGCAATGGTGCGTGTTATCAGTCATCTCAAACATGTCAGTATGGATTTGATCAGTATGGTTTTCCTTTTGGCTGTCGTGATGCAACTCACCTCCAAAACTGTGGTATGTGGTGGCAGTAATATTGATTTTTTTTTACCTTTATGATAATGGTTAAAATGTCCGTCATCTGCATATTAAAATGGAAACAAAATCGATTAAAGTTATGTTTGACTTCATTGTCTTGGATCACATTCGTAGATGTAGCTAACAATACATTAAGATAATTATATACCGCTTCTTCCAATAGATTTATTAAATATAGTCCATAATCATATTTCTAATTCTCTATTTTATAGAGAATTTTGAATGTGGAAAAGGATTCCTTAAGTGTCCTGACGCGTATTGCATTGGTTTACAATATCGTTGTGATGGAGTCTGGGATTGTCCTGATGGCCACGATGAATTAGATTGCGGTGAGTTACATGACATTGTAGTAGCGTGGTTTTTTTTATTGTTTTTCGTTCAAATTATATTTTGTTGACAAATATTACCACCACCTATGCATATCGAGAAAGTCTGATGTTATACAAATCACTTATCCATAACAAACTGCCTAGGACACACATTCACAAACACACCCACATCTACACGTACCTCACACCAAATATGTTAGAAATACACTTTTAATAAACTTTTAAAGATGTTTTACTTGAAAAGTTAAAAGAAAAAAATCTTCCATTTTTTTGGCGAAGACGCAAAGTTGAGGGCCAACCAAATGTGTTCGTCGAGCACAATAAATTAAGTTTTCCCGTCTTAAAGTGCAGCTATATTAATGTTACGTGTGTGCGGTTTATTCCGTTACTATATTTATTTAAGTATTACGACCAAAAACAACAACTTCTGCTGGCCCCGATTGCGTGGCGTACTTGTGTAGAACTTGGTCTTAGAATCCGCACATTGTGGGTTTGAATCGTTATGTTTGCATTATTTCTGCACTGTTAAAAATTGCTGTTGTTTAACGGTAAAATACCGGAATCCTGCTGCCGATATTCTACTGTTAAATAACAACAACCCTAAAGATGAATTTTTCATTATGATTGAAGAGAAGTTTGGATGTTTTACATGTTTTATCGATGTTTGCATGAAAAAAACACATTAAAAGTCATTAAAATGCTCAAGAATCTCTTAAATACAGTAAATTTACTTTCTACGATGCACCGTATTTTAGCGGTAGAATACTGGCACCTGTGATTCCTGTATTCTACCGTTAAATGTTTTTTTTTTTTCTAGCAGTGTGATAGCGAGTTAAACTTAATAGTGTAAATTGATGTGTTATCAATTTATTCCAAACAAAATGGCAGTAATCGATAGCTGCCCTATCAAATGAGAGGAAATATACTATGCTCCATGAAAACATTTGATTGACTCAATCTCAACTTAGTGTCTAAGAAAGAGGTAAGAGGTGAATGACATTTCCCTTTATTTTATCTATAACAAAATATTTGTAACATATTGGTGTCCCACATAAATATATTGTATTTGCCATTCTGTCAAATGTTTAAACTCTGGAAGATTCTTTATATAACAAAGTCAGTGACTTTTGAGATGGTTTCCAAAATGACCGTAGCCATTTAAGAAGCATTCTCAAAAGCCACTGACCAACTCAAGGCTTCTTTGGACATAGAATGTCAGAAGTCAGGGCAAGTATAAAAAGCCTTGTACATAATTGGATATTTTGCGATTTCGCAAACATTAGTATGGCACTACAACTAGTCACTTTCCACGATTTAGAGCCAAAACATGAATGAAAATCGGGAACTTCTAACTTTGGTGTAAGCTCGCATTTTCGTCTATTGTACGCTACGTGTCTATGGGAATTGATTTTTCTGTCTTGCGGACAATTACGTAAATATTTTGGCACCAGACAAGTTTTATTTTTATTTTTATTTTTATTTTTATTTTTGTCTTATTTAGCCTGGGTAGATCATTCAGTGTTCAGGCACTGCTTTCCAATGATGTCCAGGGATCCAGGACGAATTGGGACAACCAGGGGTTTTCACCCTACTCTTATCGAAACTGGCTGTGGGTTTGGCAGGGTAAACAAGTGGGTTTGGCAGGGTAAAAAATCGAAGACTAGTAGCCACCACTTTTGTAGACGAGGATTATTGATCCAAAACAAAGTGCATACAGCATGATTACACAACACGCGTACAAGCTTATGTATCTAGTGAAATCTCTCTCAAATTTATGCATTGAACAATTAGAGAAATTTAGTGAATTAATCTTGAAACCTTTAATTGTCCATGATTTCATTTGATTTATTCGGACAATGTCCTGGATAGCCCATTAGAGCATCTACAGGGCTTTTTTCCATTAGGGTCCGTTTACCAGTATAGGTATAGGTACATGGGACCGACGGCTTAAAGTCCCCTCCGAATGTTTCGTTTGCCCAAATCCAACTGAACAATGGGGAGAGCGAATTCTTTTTTTTATCAAGAGCTCGTATACAGATTAAATCCAGAATTAACACTTAACTGCATAAGGGGTTTGCACTTACGTTAGCGCATAAGGGGGGGGGGGGGAGGCTCCTAGGGACCCATACATTATATAACCACTTTCCTAAAAAAATAGATGCAATCCACCACATGTTAGAAGGATTCAAAGACATCAACAATAAAGAAATAAAAACTGAAAAAAAATTGTTCAGTAAGAAAACTATTGGCAAAACATTGATTTTAATTTTGCGTAAAAATGTGCGAAAAAGACACTAATTCGTTTCTGCATTTTCTACGGCACTGATTCACCTAGACTTGTGCTGATTGCTTTAATTGGTGAAGAATGAACTATATTTACCATATTAAGCACAAACATAAATGTCTCATGAAATTTTATATTTTTTTAGATTTACTTGTATAATTTACCATAGGTTCCTACAGTAAACCGCTATATGATGTATATAAAATATTATGGCACCAATGGCCTACTATACTTTCCAAGAATTGTTTTATTAATTATTTACTTTGTTTATGTCACTAGGTATATGCATTATGAAAATCAGAATTACAGTAACTCTATTAAGATTTTTCTTTTTTGTCATGGGCACTTCCGTTAGTGCATGGGGGGCTCCTAGGGACCCATGCTAATTAACGCAAAAACGACGCGATGGATTTGAATTTTTTTGCACCAATGCAAGCGCAACAAATACAAAAAATATAAACCAAATATATTGCAGCGTTAAAAAACGCCGGCCGAAAAACAAAAAAAATGAGCCTCTAGGAGCCCCTCCCCCATTCAATTAAGTGTTAAGACCCCCGATTAAATCTCGGCAAGTGACCCCGCCGGAATAGAACCGGGGACTTCCAGAACCAAAGGCTAATACCCTAACCAGTGGGCCACACTCTCCCATATTCAGGCCTCATTCAGGCCAATCAAATATTCATAAAATGTATGGTTTCTTTATCTAATTAAGATAACTTCATTTGTACCGGAGGTTACCGATGTCACAATCATATCAAATGTTTGACGCAAAATCAAATATGCGACGGTGTCCGTAATTGCCCAGAAGGTGATGACAAACTGTTTTGTGGTAAGTTTATAAATTTAGGTATTCAGAATGTCAATTAAAGGAAAGTAGGGGAAAACAAGGTCAAGCCCCATTAAATGCAATGGACGTTGACCATCTGTGCCCCCTACAAGTATTTTAGACAGTCAAAACTATTCCTTATTTTAATCCTATGAACTCCATAAATAATTTGCACCATTTTTTAACCAAATCGGAGCAACTTAAAAATTTGACCCCTGTACAACTGAAATTGACCCTTTTTATTGATTTTTGCTGTTTTAGCCTATAAAAAAAAAAAAAAAAAAAAATTCATAAAATGTATGGTTTCTTTATCTAATTAAGATAACTTCATTTGTCCCGGAGGTTACCGATGTCACAATCACATCAAATGTTTGACGCAAAATCAAATATGCGACGGTGTCCGTAATTGCCCAGAAGGTGATGACGAACTGTTTTGTGGTAAGTTTATAAATTTAGGTATTCAGAATGTCAATTAAAGGAAAGTAGGGGAAAACAAGGTCAAGCCCCATTAAATGCAATGGACGTTGACCTTCTGTGCCCCCTACAAGTATTTTAGACAGTCAAAACTATTCCTTATTTTAATCCTATGAACTCCGTAAATAATTTGCACCATTTTTTAACCAAATCCATTACAACAAGTTGACGGACATCCTCCATAGAAACGGGAATGTTGAAAATGCACGCTCTACAGCACACAAAATTGGTATAGGGAAAATGCACGTAACTCGACTTTGTGAAGTCATTACTCCCAACAGAAGCCTGTTTTGGATATAAAAAAAAAAAAAAAAAAAAACGGAGCAACTTAAAAATTTGACCCCTGTACAACTGAAATTGACCCTTTTTATTGATTTTTGCTGTTTTAGCCTATAACTCTTAAACTTTACGTTGTAGACAGTACAAACTATACCTTTCCTGAATCCTTGTGGTTAGACAAATAACATGGTATACTTTTCAACATGTTTGGATCAATTTAAAACTTTGACCCCTGTACAAACTTTGTCTTGCCCCCCCTCTCCTTAAGGCACCATTTGCTGCACTTAAGAATCATGTTTCAGGGTTTCATGTCAGTCTGTCAACATATTTAATCGCTCAAACCTTTTGTACTCGACATGTGTTACAAATGTCTGCTAGCTCCTGGGTTATAATGCTCAGCATCTAAAGAACTGACAGAGTGTCCAACGCCACCATCTATAGATTGACCAAATCCGCCCACTCGTTAGTCAGAGTTCCTTCAATTTAGATTCCCCGGCCCGGTCATATTCCCCATCTACCAGATATGGAATCATGCATAAAAACGCCCTGTATGTCCCAACACACGGAATAAGGAAACCTGGGAGGCAGCTAACCCTGTTTTGAAGTATATCCAACAACACCTTGGGAACACAAATGACATGTTCAGTCAGAGACAGTTTGATTTATGACTGGAGGAGGTTTGTGGGAGACTACTCCACAGCCGACTGATGACGATGAACATAAGGAAAATAAAGTGCTAGAGTTAATTTATGTTTTACCCACACTCCACTTGGTGGACTCATGTGATTCAGTCCAGAAAACAAAGCTAACTGTCTTCGTTATGTTTTAACTTCAGGTTTAACCTGCCCTGCGGGATGTACGTGCATCGGTTTGTTTTACTTGTGTATTGCCGTGGCATGGGATCTTTCCAAAGCTGCTCTGATTCCTCCCGAGATACGTCAGCTGTGAGCTAAAAATATAAAATTTACAAACAAAAGTGTAAATTGAAGTAGCGGTATTAACACTTAACTGCATAAGGGGGGGTTCCTAGGGACCCATTTTTTGTTTTTCGGCCGGCGTTTTTTAACGCTGCAATATATTTGGTTTATATTTTTTGTATTTGTCTAACTTTTAGTTGCGCTAAAAAAAAAAAAAAAAAAAATGGGAGACTACTCCACAGCCGACTGATGACGATGAACATAAGGAAAATAAAGTGCTAGAGTTAATTTATGTTTTACCCACACTCCACTTGGTGGACTCATGTGATTCAGTCCAGAAAACAAAGCTAACTGTCTTCGTTATGTTTTAACTTCAGGTTTAACCTGCCCTGAGGGATGTACGTGCATCGGTTTGTTTTACTCGTGTATTGGCGTGGCATGGGATCTTTCCAAAGCTGCTCTGATTCCTCCCGAGATACGTCAGCTGTGAGCTAAAAATATAAAATTTACAAACAAAAGTGTAAATTGAAGTAGCGGTATTAAAGGTAGTAGTAGTAGTAGTAGTAGTAGTAGTAGCAGTAGCAGTAGCAGTAGCAGTAGCAGCAGCAGCAGCAGCAGCAGCAGCAGCAGCAGCAGCAGCAGCAGTGCCCTATTTCCCGATATAAACCATGTAGTATTGGTTTTATTATACCTCACTGTGACTCTAGGAACGAGGTTGTAGGGAAATAGTCCAATCTATTTCCCTTGGGAAAAAGCATGCGTAATAGGAATCAGCCAATGAAATAGCATGATTTTGGACATGAATATTCATGGGGTGTAATAATAGTAGTTAGTAGTAGCAGTAGCAGCAGCAGTAGTAGTAGCAGCAGCAGTAGTAGTATATTATATAACATAGAGATCACAAATCAGCATTATTTCAATTATCAGAACTAATAATGTTTATGTTGTTGTTCATTTTATTTTTGACAACTCACAAGAATACTTATGGATGTGAATTCAACTACAAATCATCAGGAGAAAAATACTCCCTCACTGACTGAAAAACTCCATTTTGATGTTAAAACTTTCAAGCTTTTATTTTCGCTGTGAGTTCGATATAATAGCGTTCATAATTTAAAAAACAATTATAACTACAACTATCGTCTTCTTCATTGTCAAGGTCCATCTTAGCCTCTTACTTTAGCCATTCTAAAACTCCCTAATGTTTTTAATTAATTTACCTACTGTTTTCGCCCATATCTCATTATTACTGTCACAAATGAAATAACTATAATCTTGAAAGTTTATTATTAGATACCAGTTGTGTAAACATGTTATTTTACACATACCACACGTATGCATTCTCTCCACACGCATATAAAAAAAAAAAAAAAAAAAAAGTAGTAGTAAGGGAAAATAGTGTGCCCTATTTCCCGATATAAACCATGTAGTATTGGTTTTATTATACCTCACTGTGACTCTAGGAACGAGGTTGCAGGGAAATAGTCCAATTTATTTCCCTAGGGAAATAGCATGCGTAATAGGAATCAGCCAATGAAATAGCATGATTTTGGACATGAATATTCATGGGGTGTAATAATAGTAGTTAGTAGTTAGTAGTAGTAGTAGTAGTAGCAGTAGCAGCAGCAGCAGCAGCAGCAGCAGCAGCAGCAGTAGTAGCAGTGGTAGTAGTAGTAGTAGTAGTAGTAGTAGTAGTAGTAGTAGTAGTAGTAGTAGTAGTAGCAGTAGTAGTAGTAGTAGTAGTAGTAGTAGTAGTAGTAGTAGTAGCAGTAGTAGCAGTAGTAGTAGTAGTAGTAGTAGTAGTAGCAGTAGCAGCAGCAGCAGTAGTAGTAGTAGTATATTATATAACATAGAGATCACAAATCAGCATTATTTCAATTATCAGAACTAATAATGTTTATGTTTCATTTTATTTTTGACAACTCACAAGAATACTTATGGATGTGAATTCAACTACAAATCATCAGGAGAAAAATACTCCCTCACTGACTGAAAAACTCCATTTTGATGTTAAAACTTTCAAGCTTTTATTTTCGCTGTGAGTTCGATATAATAGCGTTCATAATTTAAAAAACAATTATAACTACAACTATCGTCTTCTTCATTGTCAAGGTCCATCTTAGCCTCTTACTTTAGCCATTCTAAAACTCCCTAATGTTTTTAATTAATTTACCTACTGTTTTCGCCCATATCTCATTATTACTGTCACAAATGAAATAACTATAATCTTGAAAGTTTATTATTAGATACCAGTTGTGTAAACATGTTATTTTACACATACCACACGTATGCATTCTCTCCACACGCATATGCACACACTTTGCCACACTCTTACACTTTTACAAGCAGAAAATAGATATTTTATTGTGATCTTCATATATTTTTAACCGTCAGCGATGTTACTAATAACGGAATATCTCAACTCGAACCCGGAGTTTTCTCTTCAAATGAAAATCTCCGAATGCTGTAAGTCAATATTGCATTGCATGTATTTATAATGTAACCATAATTTAAAGTAAAATTAATTAATTTCTACTGTTAATTGGCGGATAAAACAAAATATCAATATTGATTTCAATTTTGTTAACAGCATCTTAAGAGACAATGAAATACACAAGTTACGGAATGGAACATTTTCTGGGCTACGTTCGCTTCGATATCTGTACGTATATGATTGTTGGGTTTTTTTCTCTCATTGGGTCCAGATAATCACATGGTGTCCTAATCTTGTTTCCGTCTGTCAAATTTGAAGCAACTTTTTTTCAAAGCAAGTGACGATTATTTCACACACTTTGCATTAAATAAGTTGGTATATTTAGATGTGTATCTAAAACGTTTTAAAAAAAACCTGAAATTATTTCCCCTTTTCCAATCCACATCAGGTGTCTAATACTCAGTCTAATCCACATCAGATGTCTAATACTCTGTCTTGATGATTAGTTATGATGAAAGAGATCTCCAGATAGCTGTGATAAACTTATGTATCAAAATCACATTGATAGTTGTATTCTCAAATTTTGATAAAAGTTTGAAGAATTCGGTCGACGATTTTCCCCTTGGCAAAGTCTTCAAACGTTTCTAAGAGTTCCCACATTGGACTCTGGTGAATGAAATGCGAGAAAATATTGGTACAAATTGTTTTGAATAACAATAATTACCATTAAACAAGATTTGAAGTGACCTGAAGGGCTTGTTGGGAAAGCTTGACATTGGAAATGGTCCAAGGTATAAATTTAAAGCTTAAAAACTAATAGTTTACTCAGAAGGCCCGTGAATGGAGCTAATATTAAAAAAAAAACGAAATCGTTTTCCACAGAGATATTTCCTTAAATCCGATTACAAAAGTTGAAAGTGGTATCTTTGGGGAACTGCAGCAGCTGTTGTATTTGTAAGTTATACTTTATATTTTAATTTCAATATTCAATGTAAAATATTTCGACATTACTTATACCAAAAATTATATTATATTGGGTACGTTTACACTAAAGACATAAAGATAACAAGACATTCCAGAATGGGTAACATATCAGTAAATTTCATTTTAGCATGTTTATTGCTCATATTACATACAGAATAGAAGTGTAGTTTGTCATCTTAAATGTGCAACCTGAGATTTAGGGCGACCCATATATAGTGTCATACGTAGTGATATCATGTAGATAAGACCCGATAGATAAGTTGTATTTGCTTACAGAAATGCCTTGAAAGTGAAAAAAGGCAATTTTGATTTGCTTAATTTCAATATAAAACATGGGCTGAATTTAGTATTTGCTCCTATAGTAAATTCGGAATTTCTCAATTCTTGTACCAAAGAAATATTTCTCATTTCTCAGGCTAATCCTTTCAGATATGGAGATTTTTGATAGAAAACATTAGTTCAAATTTCCGAATTTGTCACATATTTAGGGACACCTGTTATGTAAAATCTCTCGTTGCACCTTTAACAAACGTATATAGCTTTCAAAATCATTTTAGTTGATATTTTCCTTCGTATTACCAAGCCTTTTTTGTAAGACGGTTTACCAAGTACCCCCCCCCCCAGAATTCGTAGTGAACATTGGAATTTCTGCGGTTTTCAGCTCTAAATGATGGTAATTGACTAGTTTTACATAAACACGGAGTTTAGAACCATACCGTGCATAATATTTTCAAAAATGTACCATACAATATCCTTGTGTGGCAACCCCCCTACCCTACGACTTTGACGGCATACCCTAACCGGAGTGAAGGTGCTACTTTCACATTTGGTTTGCTAAAATGAACAGAAAGGATGACAGAATGATTATCAAAAAAAAAAAAAAAAAAAAAAAAAAAAAAAAAAAAAAAAAAAAAAAAAAAATAAAGATACACCTTCATTCTGGAAAGCAGTGAACCCTTTTAAAAGAATCGCCCACAAATTGCCAGGATTGTGCAGCAAATTATTATTTATATCCTTGTGTCGATTTCGGATTCAACTGGCTGTAAAAGGATCGTAGTTATTTCCGGCAGGATATTTTTATAATTTGATTTGTTTAACTTTTTATTCGGCAAAAAACACCAAAACTAAAATAAACACAGTGGGAGACGGGCTGGGAAGTGAAATCTCACTAAAAGGGTAGACGTTTCATATAGAAGTCTCATTGATGCAAATGAGGTATTGCCATTCATTCCGTCAAGCACTACTGCACAACGTCACACAACGCATGACGGAATCAATTGTAATACCTCATTTGCATCAATGGGACTGCTATATGAAACGTCTACCCTAAAAAGACTGGACCCTATCTCTATCAAGTAGCCATAATACGGATGCATACGCCTGTAATAATGTCAATACCCGGGGATTAGGGACGCCGTTCAAAGTATATAATTATACTGACGCTCACAATTATTAATACGTTGGTCACAAGGAAATCGCCACAATCATTTCGCTTCAGCTCCTATCAGAACTTATATTGTAACATTCTCCCAGCAATGAATACAGTTAACATTATGGCATTTTTAAAATTGTAAATAATACTTTTGCAGGGATATACGTGGAAGTCAAATATTACAACCGAGTGAGAAATTGTTGAAGACTTAACAGCGCTGGCTACATTGTAAGTAGAAAAGCTGTTAGAGTAAAAAAACACATGAGGTCACGAATACATAAGAGAAGATTTGATGAATAGGCGGAAACCTTCTAATCAATGCCACCTAAGTTTGCATGCGACACTTTTATGAATTGCATAGCCAAATATTTTTTAAAAAGTCCCTTATTACATAGAGTTCCATATGAGATATCAAATAAACGCCATAGGTGGTATTTGGGGTGATATGACGTTAATCCAACTTACCCGGTGTGAACGAAAGTTCAGAAACACAAAAACATTGGCGTCAGTGCTGGCATGACACAGCGAATCGAGAATGTTTGAATCAAATATCGCAAACGCAGAAGGATAGGTTTCTGTCAATTCGTTCCACTTGTTGCAGTTCATGATCTTTGTGATTTCTATAGGTGATTATACGATGACCTCATACGTCTGTGTTTGCGTTTGTGACGAATGTGTTTGTAGTGAAAAGTGTTTTAAATAATATAAATAATCTGAATAAAAGGAATGTTATTCCTTCACTCCAGTTATACAGATCGATACCTTTTCTGCTGCCTCGTGCGAGAACTTGGTACTGTAACTGATTGCCTGCCAGAACCGACCAATTCTCTTCCTGCGAAGACTTGATGAGGATCCGAGCCCTTCGCATATTCATGTGGATTCTTGGCATCAGTGCCCTTCTTGGCAATGGTTTCGTTATATTTTGGCGTATTCGACCGGCAAAACAGGGAAAATCTAAAAAATCAAACCGTGTGCAGTCAACATTAGTTTTTAATCTGGCTATTGCTGATGGCTTTATGGGCGTGTACATGCTAATTATAGCTTCAGCAGATATGTACTACCGTGATGTATATATTGCCTACGCTGAACAATGGCAAAGAAGTTACACGTGTAAATTTGCTGGATTTTTATCGGTTCTTTCCAGTGAATCGTCCGTTTTCTTCATGATGGTAATAAGCATTGACCGATTCATATGCATTGCAATACCTTTTGGTAGGGTTAACCTAAACTCGAAATCAAGCAAGGTGGTCGTGTTGTTAGTTTGGAGTGTTGCTGGGTTGCTGAGTGCCATGCCCGTTCTTGTGAGGGACTACTTTGGTGACGAATTTTACGGTAGATCTAGCGTGTGTTTAGCTTTGCCGCTTACAACCGAAAAACCATCTGGGTGGCATTATTCTGTGGTTCTCTTTCTTGGTGTTAATCTCCTGGCATTTTTAGTAATTAGCTTTTGCTATACTGGTATATACGTTGTGGTTAAAATGTCCGCTAAAAATATTCAACGAACAGGCAAAAACCAAGCACAACAGATTGAGTTTGCAATGCGCATGGCGTTTTTAGTGGGGACTGACTTTATCTGTTGGATGCCGATTATCATAATGGGCTTTTTATCTTTGAGCGGGACAGTGGAAATACCGGCTATTGTTTATGTGTGGACTGCTGTGTTTGTGCTACCGATAAACTCTTCACTGAACCCCTACCTGTTTACAATCCTTACACGAGAATTATCTAAGAGACAGGGAAAAGCCCAGAGTACGAAAAACAATACTCTTCAAGTCAGTGTGAACTCAGCAACGAATCAGTCAACAATATCAGATTTACCAAATCAAGGTTGGTTAACAATATCTCTATTAAAGCGGCACTGGCAAATTTCCGTAAAATATGAAAATTCTGCAACTTGCTCGCAAATGATAATCTAGGCCATTGGAAAAAAATACAGATATAATGTTACACATAAAAATAACATACCCAAAAGAGATAGAGCCATTAATAAGAGGCAAAGAGATCCAAGTAATTTGTAGGCTTGCTTTAAATCTTGCCGTAACTTTAATCAACAAATGTGTCTATTACATGGATATCATAGACCCTTACTCATTGATATTAAAACCACAATGGTCACATACAGGTCAAACAGGGTGGATGCTGTGGAATCAACTCCAGACAGAGTGTGTTTTCTTGTATTAAACGCCATTTCCGTCGTCTGCTGAATTAATGACTCCGGAGTCATCTTATTTTAAAATCGGTCTGTCTACCCATGAGGGCGTTGATCTGGGCTTAATCATTTCAGGTGGGGGCTAATGTATATAAAAGCTTTACAAACCAGGCAAAATATCATTTTTGAAAAATCTAAAGGGCGCACTATTTTCAAATGTGCCAGTGCTTAAAGTTTTTAAATTTAGTATCTAATGTAGTATCAGATTATAGCTACCTTCATTTTTAAAGCCTAATATGTATTAGACACTATTTATTAGGCATTATCTTAGTATTAATATTTAATGATTTGAACAGATTCAAACCTAATCAAACTAGCCTCAACTCAACTTCGTCAGATGAAACACGGACGCCTCTTGCCTTTAATGGATGCGGCAAAGATAAGATCTTATCAGCTATCCAGCTACACGAAAACCAGCAACCCCTTTAAGTTGGAAGAGGTAAATTCCTTTGAAGAGGATTTGATGACGGCTTTAAGATATCTTCAGAAGCGTAACTTGGTCCATGGCTGTATCAACGAAAAATGCATCTTAATTGAAAAGGTAGGCAGGATTATATATCCAGGATCACTATCAATAGAGTTATTGTGATCCTGTTAATATTCATTCCTAGAAACAATGATAGCAAATTAACAACGGTATAATAATCAGCGTGTCAGAAGCATACATATAGAAGAGTAGTTAAAGCTTGGGCCAGTTGGTGTTTGTACAATGGCGCTATAACATATTTCGTCGGGAGTATTACATAGTGACGGATGTTGAATTTTTATAATTTTTACGAAATTAAGGGAAATGGTACTAAATATCAAAATCTTCAAATATGCCAAGTTTCGAAGCTTGCAAATACTTAGTTAAGAATCTGAATTAGAAATTTGGCAATTTTCACGTATGTTGCATAACAGAGACTTTGGTGTAATACACAGTGACGGATGTTGAACCCTCTGTCATAGAAGTGTTTACTTAGTTTCCCACCAGGGCTTTTTAAATACTTAGTAAAGTTCTCATCTTAAATTTATAACTGACACAAGCAAAATATGTAATTAATATTACTATTACTAGAAATTTATATTACATTTACAGTTCAAAGCGGTGGATCTCGGTAATCCACTCAACATCCGTCATTATGTAATAAACCAAATTGAGAAGATTCGCAATGACGCATGTTGATTTGACGGAGGTTCGAAAAAAGCCGATTGTTGTATTGCATAATGACGGATGCTTAATAACGCTTTATTATAGGGAAATTCAACATCTGTCACTTTTCTTAAAGTTTGGTGTGACGATAAGATGAGAAACTTTTCCAATGTATTACATCCGTTTTTTCAGTATGAATTCATGAATATTAGCTAAAATAAATGGCAATTGTTCATTTCGTTTTTTAATCGGATTTGATGCGTATATGGCGATGTTTGTGATTTTCTCGAAAACAAATCGTATTTTGTTTAACATCCGTCACATGTATACAGAACCCGACGATTTTATATTCTTTTTGATCAGACGAATGAGGGAAGTCGCCGGGCCTTTCTCATGATGCTGATGGTAAGGAATCGGCCTTCAACAATTCAAGCAGATGGCTCAACCTGCTATGAGTAAAAAGGAGAGAAATTTCTACAACGACGACCGAAGGCGACAATGATAAGAAACGTCTCATGCCACTGACGCTAATGATAATAAGACTATCAAACAAATAATCAAATAACTGAGAGTTGAGAGCGAATATCAAAGTTTAATAACGATCTAAGTTTTCTTGTTTCCGCGATCGTCTTTACAACTCCTCTCGATTTAACCGTAGTATACATTTTTAAAATTCAGATTGAAAGGCCATATTTTTCTCAATTGTCGTACTCAAGTTCCAGTCTTCGACACACGTTTTCTTGTCTCAATAAAGAAACAACAATCTTGAGTAAGTGGTATGCATCATCGAGTCTACCATCAATACCGCAGTGTTTTTTTTTCACGAAACTTGGTGGTGAGTATGCATTGGTATACTTTCACATCAAATAGAGACCTCGATATGCATATATCGGATACAAGCACATTTTAAAATGTGCTTATATCAATTTTTAAAGCGATTTTATTGGTATAAATCTAATCGTCACATAACTATCCCTAAATAAAATTTTATTCCGACCAATATACAAACTGTACAACGATCATGGAAAGCTACCATGTTTTTATTCCGTGTGGGTAAAAAGATATTTACAATGTCGCAGGCAATACCGAAACAGAAGCAGCGAAAATATATCACGAGCCTTCAGCAAGTTTGCCACAAGCCTCCTCCTTTTGAACTTCGTGAGACACACAAAAGGATAGAGCGAAGTTCTTTTAGAATTTGTTATGCAAGAAAACTACACTTTTAAAACTCGTGATATGAGGGAGGAAAATGTATAAGAGGGTTGTTTTAGATCACCATTTTGTGATATCAAGCAAAGTTTTATTTATTTAGTAGAGCTTAATACTAAATCAATCAATGAAACGTGGACTATTTGAAAAAGAAGGGGTACGCCGTAATATTTAGTATTTATCGCCAGTCGCGCACTTTAACCACTGATCTCTATCAATGGATTTGGCTACACAACAGTAATTAGTTATTAGGATGATATGGAGCAAGCGGCCGGAGCGGCATCTTGCGTATAAAGAACACAATACCATTCAGAGGACACCTGTTTACAGAAGTTGTATCCCGGCGCCCCACATCTTAGACGACATGCCATCCCTCCGCGAAAAGCAAATACAATGAGCTGATTCTGTAGTCTGTTATGTCACTTATCCACATTTCAATGGAACAATTTTGATATCTATAAATTGACGGCTCTTAACATACTAGCTTGGGCTCTCTTTGGATGACCAATATGGCATTCAGTGCTTCATTTACGAGCCCAGAGTCTTCCAACCAATTGTATAGAGATCAGTGTTCGAAAACCCACTAATGCACGCGGTTCGCAATCTACGACTACTCAATGCCTACCGCCACGTTAGCGACTTTGTATATGATGAAGACTGTTATGATGTTTCCTAATATTTTTAAAAACTATATTCTCAAGAATCCCACGCTTATTTATAAAACAATAGGCACAAAGTATGCCTTTTTGATAAAATTTATATATTTTAAAGGAAAAAACGTTAAATTAAGCTGTGTTTTAATTCCAATGTTTAAAAGTAAACGCGATAGTCTTCATACAGGCCAGAACTTGACAACCACCGATCATCTTTCAATGGTTGTGAAAGACGGAACATGGCTTGCAGCAGAAGGATAGCGTAAATAATAAAGTGGCGGCTTCCTTAAATCGTGTACTACTTCGAAAGTTAAGCGTGAAAATGATGTTTTTTTCACAAGGAATACTCCAATGACCAATGGCCAAACCATCTGGTACGTCATATTAGGGATATTTCATTATATATTGTGCGATAGATGTATACCAATAAATTCCTTGAAATATTAATATTGTAAAACGTGAGTATTTGTTTATTCTGTAAAAATACTGTGCAATTTGGAAAGCGCCTGTATATAGATTATTCATTCATTCCACTTTATTTACCACGGAGGCCCAGTTCAACATAGGGCTGTTTTCACTAGGGCCCCAGTGGTTACACAATTAACAAAAGGTACATGTACAATGCATGTGATAACAACAAAATTTTAAACAAGAAAATCCTTGGACAAGGCTTTAGATTGAAATGTGCCTTTTAAATTATTCTTAAATATACTGAATGTTGTGATTTGTGAAGTTTAGCATCCAAGTTGTTTTTTTTGTTCTTCCAAATGTACTGCACATCTGTAGGTACGCTACGCTTCTTTGTAATTCCGTTTTGGTTTGGAACTTGTAACATTATACAGCTGTGACGACGTTATAATTATTGCTAGTAAAGGACCAAATGCCAGAAGGAATGAAGATATGGAGGTGCTAGGTCATTTAAAATTTTGTAACACGAAAGAGCAAACAATTTGTAATTTGTCTATGAGAAAGACGTTGCCCAACCAGGTGATTAAGAACTTCATGGCTAGGGGTATCCCAGTACACCACAGATAATACGTGCTGCCCTGTTCTGTATAATCTGAAGACGATTAGCTACTGTAGTACCACAATTTCCCCAAACAACATTGCAATAGTCTAAGTGTGGCAGGATAATGGCATTATAGAGAGTAGTTAAGATATCATTTGGAACAAGTGACTTGCATTTTTTTAACATAAACATGCCTTTAAGTGATTTTTTGCGAACATTTTCAATTTGCTGATTCCATGTCATGTTCTCATCAATGATAACTCCCAGATGCTTAAATTCATGCACTCTTTGAAGAATGACATTATTAATTTGAATAGACAAATCATTAATTTGATCTGTAACCGTATATAAACGCTGTCTTGAACCTAGTAACATAAATTCTGACTTATCAACATTAAGACTTAATTTGTTACTTTCAAGCCATTTGTTTAAAGTGTGAAGATCTTCATTAATACATTTTGAAATATCATCATTGAGTTGGAAGCATAATAGATAATGGTGTCATCAGCATACATACTAACTTTACAATGGGATAAGTAGTTAGGCAAATCATTAATATAAATAAGAAAGCCAAGAGGACCATCAATTGAGCCTTGAGGCATTCCACACACTATATTGCAACAATCAGAAAGTATGCCGTTGACGGAAGTATATTGAGTTCGACCACTTAAATAACTTTTGAACCATTTAATGCAATATTTACTTACTCCATACAATTTAAGTTTATTTAGAAAAATGTTATGATTTACAGTATCAAATGCTTTTTTAAGATCAAGTGTGCATAAACCAACCATTTACCTCTATCTATTTCCCCATACCAGTCCTCAGTTACCTTAATGAAAGCAGTAGAAGTGGAATGAAGAGGGCGAAAGCCAGACTGATTATATTTATTAGATTATTTACATTTAGGTATTATAAAGTTGATCAAAAACACCTCTTTCCAGCAATCTTAGAAATTACAACCAAAATTGAGATAGGCCTAGAGTTTATACCAGGATCGCATGGGTCACCAGCCTTGAAAACTGGGATTATCTAGCTCTTTTCCAGCAGGTGGGCACTTACTAGTGTATGAAGGAGTTGATTAATTAAGTGAGTATTACTGGTGTGATATTGGTGCGCCAATGTTAAGTAGTTTAGAAGGAAATATTATCTAGACCAGTAGCCTTTTTGTCATTTAAATTTTAATAGAAGTTGTTTCAGGACATATTCATGAGTGACAGGAACACAAATAAAATGTGGGCCCATTATTGTCATTCTCACAATATGTGCGTTTAAATTACAGAACTCATTATCTTTTAGTTTCCCTGCAAGTTTAGGTCCATTTCTAAAAGTAAATTATTTTAGGCATGTTGCGAATATCTTTATCTTCATGTAACTTGACCTTATTAGTTTTGATTTCATAAATTTTCTGTTTCCTTATTTTTTAGATGGGATACCTGTCGATGTGCTCCCAAGTGTTTTTGAACTATTTTTATTTCAGTGAATCCTTTTGAGAGAAATTCGCTTTTTTTCTTATCTCTTGATTAAATTTTATTAGTTTTATTTTTAATTTTGCGAACTGATTCCCAGCTTTCGTGATCATTGTTTGAACGAAATCCATTTAGTTTTAATTTTTCTCTCCTCCGAATCATTTTAACGATTTTCTAGTAAGCCATGGAGCACGTTATGTTTACTGAACCTGTTCTTTTAATAGGTGCATGTTTATCAACAATACTCAAAAAGAGTGAAAAACATTGTAGCAGAAAGGTCAATTCACCACTATTGTTTTACATAATCCCATTCATCTTTGGCCAAGTCATTTAGAAAGACCTTGTCATTAAATTTAGTATAGGACGGGAGCTTTTTATATTTATGCTTCTGTTTATCATTAGTATTACTATATAGTATTCTAGCCTTACCCCAAGTAACATTATGTTATTGAATGATCCACTAATTCCTATGTGGATGCCCCCTGAATTGCAAGCTTTATCATACTTGAAAATAAACAGGTCAATCATGTGGCACTTGTCTCGTTTTCGAGTAGGTTCCTTAATAAGCGTTTAAGATTAAAACTTGCACAAATATCTATAAGTTTCTTCATAGAGAGTTAATATAGAGAAGGAGGGCTCCAGAAATTTAATCTGTTCAAGTGGTCTAAAGCCGTCTTACGCATGTCCCAGTGAATGACTGTCCACTTGGAGACCCCCCGCTCTTGAAAGAGGTCTTGAGTCATGTGTGTTATGCGACTCTGGCACGGCCGAGTGATCATCGCGTTTATCAAAAATCATATCGGAGAAATGACCCGGCGTGACCTACGCCGGAAGTCTTGTAAAGAGACGATTTTCTGCATGGGTGGGGGGGGGGGGGGTTCTTCCCAGGCATCAAATCGATTTCTTGCGGCCATTTTTAAATTTCCCACTTGGTTGCTTCGTCTGCCGCCAAACCAAGATCGTTTTGTGACGTTGCGTTAACATTCTACAATACAAATCTTCCACGCATTCTACCGCAAAGGCAAAATAGGACAATTTTTCATAGCTTCCATAATTATATTTTTGGCGGGCAAGACCGGGGGTTTTTTTAACACTTTTAACACGATGTAGAAGAGTTTCAGAAGTTCAATGAACTAAGTTTTGTACACGCTGGCCAAGCGGGCGCCGTATTTTTTTAGGGCAAAAGAAAAATAACTGGAAGCACAATGTTTTTCTGTCGTTTTTTCGCATTCGGCTCTTTGACATGCACATTATTTCATGACACTATGTATCTTAAGTTAAAGCTTATGGACATGATTATTAACTAAAGTCTAATCTTGAATCAACTCATCAGAATCGAAATTCTGCTGAAATCCTACCCTGCACCTCCGTAAATAAATCTCGTCCTTGTGTACCCCATTTTGTTTATAATTGCGGTGGTGGTGTGTTGCTTTGTGGGACAATTTTCGCTAGTTTAGCCCGGGAAAATCAATTTGCCGCGATCAATTAGCCCATTCATTGTAATTGCTCATAACGAACATTGAAAATACAGGATGGCTAGGTGCCACCATCCGTCTAATATACCTCTATGGTTTCGTTGTGTAACACAGTGGGGGTTGCAGATAGCAAATCACAATTTTTAATTCCCCCATTAAGAATGGACTCCTTACCTTCAAATCAATAATCTTTCTATTATTAGAAAGAGAAAAATGTCATATTTGGTCGTCGGCTTTTCTCGGTTTGTTTGCCTGGAAAAATGTTGATTTGTAATTGATATAGCAGACAGCTGTCACAAATCTTTTTGCATGTTTTGTGATAGGAAGAATTTTCTCTTGAAAACTGCCATGACAGACTATAAATCCCCACTACATGAATGATACTAAAACAAATAAATGTTGGCCGATCCCTGATAAGTAAATATCTTTTTTTATTTTTTTTTTATTTTAACTTTCCATTATTTTATACCTAAAGGCAATAGGACTAAGTAAAATTCCATCAATCTGTAGGGATTTTTAATACACATATCATGGGTCACGGCGGGGGCACCTACCTGTATCAAGACCAGAATGATTGCAGACGGCTATAATGATTGGTGGTACCCTAAGAGCTTGTTAAGGGTTATTGGTACACTTTGTTGTGTTTTTACCACACTCCCTAAGTGCCCACTTGTCATCCATAATTTCCTTAGTGTATGTAACACAACAAGAAAACGATATTTCGTATCCAGATAAAAGGTTGCTGCACATGTCTGTGATATTTTATGATTTGGCAAGCTAACTAAGATGGCGGCAATCTTGTTTGCCATTAAAAAAGCAGGGGTTTTCTTCAACTATTTTGGGCTCCGCGGGCCATGGCGGGTTGTATACCCTTCAAAATATCATGCTCGCGGCCAGATGCACCCTCTTGCTTGTGTGCTGTATAGTTCAAAACTGTTTAAGGGCCAACCACCAAAGCTTCGGGGCCGGATCTGGCCCGCGGGAACGCATTGAGAACCCCTGCCATAAGTGAGCTGTTTGTATGTAAAGGGCATAGCACGAACTTTGAAAGGCTGCCTCAGAGATTCGAAAGATAATGTTTTTTGTATTAATAGTAACAATAGTCGACTAGAAGTAAAGACAGATAGCACCTAAAATGCTTGATTGTTTGAGATGAATTGAATTGTTTTTCGTTTTGAGGCAGTAAACCATTATATGTATGGTATAACACTTGCCATAGGATACGTGGGTGTAACAAAAATTTCCGGATCCGCAATTTTATAACAAAAATGTGAATTTCTATATGAAGGACTTTGATTTGAGCTTAGCTATTTCACTCAGTGATTAGTACATGTATATGGATGAGCATTATGTACATGCAAAAAACATGATTTGTTTGAAAAATGAGGGTGCCCTCCTCTGGAAATCTCTGAGTCGGCCTTTAATGGGTGGGTGAGATCTCACATGTATGTATGGTAGGATTTTTTAAATAGGATTTGTAGCCATTTGCGTAGGTTAGCAAAGCAATGGAATGCTTTCCTTTCATCCTAGAGAGTGCTTTGAAATCTAACAGTGGGGTGGGGTTTGGGCACACAATTAGTTTACACAGTCAAGAAGTCACTGTTATTTATTTATGCTGATGCACCTTAGACTGGCATGATGATTGACGAGTATTCCAACAAATGCTTTTCAGTTTTCTGATCAATATGCAATTTTCCAACTAAGTCATCAATTTACCAACAAAATAATGAGATTTTACCAACAAATATGAAGTTTTATCCACAACTTCAATGATGTGGGTTTCACACCGTACCCTCACTTACCCCTTCTCGCTACACGCTGTGTAAGAATGAAAAGATTTCTGAAGGTTGACTAAGATAACTTTCCATTGCCATTCAACTGCCAACTGAATGCTGTTTTTATAGATACCAATTAGAGTGGGTCCCCCACTAACACAGGGATCGGCCGGATCTGCGGACTCGGATGCGATCTACGGTTCGCCTCGGACTAGTATTTGAATCACATACGGATACAGCCAGTCTAACAATGTTGAAATATTTAACACGACCAGCTACATACCATTCTGTTTTCTGTATTACTACTCGTATACTCGGACTCGGACTTCTTTTTTTCCTTGACTCGTATACTCGACTTGGACTCCGACTATTATGTCGTAGAGTAAATCTTGCACAAACACCGTCTTTTTGTTTGGATCCATGGAATCGCGTCTTGATCGCGTTGAAAAAGACATGAACGCGTACACAAAATTGATCACGCGCTCATGTTAACAATGCACTTCGTTAAAGAAACAAAAATTCCAAAGTGAGCTCTCCAGTTCTACTTTCACAACGAGGAAGGTTTGAAAAAAGAGAGACAATCCAAAGTTTTCGTATTATTAAGCCTGGTATAATTTGAATAAATACACTAACTCACATAAATAGTTGTCTTGTCTTTTAATAAAAAATCTATTGCGGTTGACAAGGACTCTGATCTAGCATGTACATCACCATCTGACTCGTATCATCGTGTACATCACCGTCTGGCAAAAAATAATAAATGAAATGAGGGCGCGATTTATGTTTGAGTAAACATAACACCCGCCGGACACGGATGCAATGCCAACGTTTCACGGATCGGCTACTGTTCTTCGAAAGGGGGGGGAGGGGGTAAAGTATTTGTAAGTTAAAGTCCATGAAGTTATAGTTCACATTTTCCACATTTGATACTACAAACCTTTACACAATTTTGAGAACAGGCGTATCCTTTTTTGAGGCTTAATGTCTCCTAATTTATACTTCGAAGCCGCAGATCCGTGCTCGATCGGATCCGTAGTTTTAGTTAATTTACCAAATTGTAGTTACCCCCCCAATTCACAACATTTTTAGGGTTTAGGGTCCTGGAACAGAAAGTAGAGTTAGACTGCCAAAACCAAGCTAAAGTGTTTTTGGCAAGTTTTGTATTATGTTGTGATATTGTTATTGATAGACACTCCAGATAATGTGTACAACATAAGTAAAAAGGGATAGACCTGTATACACAGGGACGGAGTGCCCATCTCTCTTTCGAAACGATTGGGCCAGATTCCACCATGTTGCTGTAGGGGGATCACTACACCTACAGCGAGTCTGTTACCTTCGCAACATTGAATAATGCCAGTACCCATTTATACACCTGGGAGGAGAGGAGTAATTGAGGTAAAGTGCCTTACTCAAAGGCAAAACACATTGGCCAAGTCGTCACAACCAACATAAGTACTGTAAAGTACGTTAAAAACAGTATTCCAAATTTAAACCAAACACTGCCTTATGCATTAACCTCTTTTGTCCAATCTTGTTTCCAGGATGCAATAAAATTCATAAAGGAATTCAGATGTTGTAGAAAATATACAGAAGTTTTTTTTTCTTTGGACATACTATAAGAGTTAGAGAATATAGGGCTATACTACCCTCAGTGCTCCATGTTGCATTATTATCTCCATTCTGAACATACCCTATCGGTCAGTTACCACAATGTTGCCCCCTGTAACTAAAGGTCGTGCTCCATGAGACGCCTCCACTGAATTGGTCAGGAAATAGAAATCATGTTTTAGGTTTTTTGGTAGACTGATTAAACTGAGTTTCAACCTGAAGTGATGGCTAAGTAGGCAGGTACACAGGAAATGTATGGTTAGGCTTATGGGATGGTTTTACCAGAGTGCAGTCCTAGTCAAGACTTCAATGTATATTGCAGTTATATTTGAAGTGACAATCAGAGCCTGGGGGGCACTGAATAGGAAACGAGGTACGGGTATGTGCGGCCATTAAGACCCCTTTTCGCGTCGCTCCAGCAGTTCCCAAGACGCCCAGTTGAAGCATAATTCTACGTTCTCTTAAAGGTCCCCTTTTCAGAAAAATTTGGGCCTCAGAAGCTGGAATTTTAGCCAAATTCAGCTGCCCAACCTGCAAATTCTCAAAATTTCAGGTCCCAAGAGCCCTACTTCGGAGACAAAATCCATTCTCAAGCCCCAAGTTCAGGAATCGGGGCCCCCCGCACATCCCTATCCTGAAAGAAAAGTTGAGTGCCCCCCCCCCCCCCCCGGGGAGATCAGAGATCCATTGGTGTCTGGTGATCATAACCTCTCCTATTTTGTCCCAAGGATGACCACAAAATAAACCTATGCTATATATAGAAGTCCAACTGATTCAAACATGTTTAATTTTATGAGTATTTTTGTAGATTTCTATTACGCATAGAAACTTTTGATGGGGGGGGGGGTATTTTTGTCAAAAGTGGATCATTTCTCCAAAATGTGTACCTCTTTGCCATGAGGAGGATTTGATAAAAGTGAACCCTTTTACAGAAGTTTCTACCTTAACAAAAAAAAAATTCCTTGCTCACTGTGGTTGCAAACACCATTTTTAGACCTAAACCTTTTGAGATAGGAGAGCCTTGCTACAGGCCTGTTTGTATGTGTATATATGTATTTTGTTTCAAAATGTTAAGAATTGTGCTTAATTAAAAGTGATAGGCTTGAAAGAGTTAAGAAATCATATTGAAATGATATCACTTCAGTAGAAAGGAAACACAAGTATAGCTGATCATACATGTGGTGTTTATATTAAGTGATTACAATAGTTGAATTAAATTTTGTAAAAATCATAGCCTTGTTCAAGGCAGTCTGAATCTGAATTATATCGCCAGCGAACTACCGTAAAGTAATAGTATTTTTGACCAAATTCATTTTCATACTTAACAGTTGAAATCATAGCCATAGTATTTTTATTATCCAGGTTCCAACACAGGTGTCTGCGGTTTGGCTCGCCAGCTCGGTCAGACAGCCTTGTTCAGATTGTACTGCCGGTTTTATGTATTTCAAGAATTTTTTTCGTGATTGCGAACATTTCTTCACAGAGGGGTTGCTTTTTCGTATATGGGCATTGATGAGTTATTTGAATATATGTGGCCAGTCAATGATGCTCTATTCCTCTCTCATTGATGCTCTCATTGTTGTCCAATGAGCATGAGCTATTGTGTATCATTTGTACTGGGCAGTTGCGTAAGTGGGTAGGACCATCAGATTGTATTAAATACAGAATGTACAAGATGCGAGACGGAGCCTTGCTGGTTGGTGAGCGATTCGTATTATGTGCGACTGAGTAAAAAATAGGCTTCCGTTTGCCTCAAAACATCATAGCCAATGATAGCCCTAGCCCTGATACTCTTGTTAGTTGTAGAAACAGAAATTGTACCGGAAATTTATTGTAGCTACAGAAATTGTATGCGGCAATTGTATTACTATTATAGTGTATTATTATCTAGTCTGGCATGTCTGAGCGACACCAGGGTAGCCTCGTCTGGGACCATAATTTACCCGCATGGCTCTGCCTTGGTGCTTCTCGCCTCGAACCTGTGGCTACCTGGTGAACGTGCACTTTGAGTTATGCAATATGTTGCAAATTTTCAGTGTATTAAGAAAAATAAGAGTGTCTTGAACAAGACTATAAAAATCATAGACCATATCTCCACATTTGCAATACTAATCTAACTTAAATTATTGTTATCTTCATGAAGTATCTCTTTAAAGATTCTTACACAAAGATTATTTGCCATAATGTTAAGGATGTTTGAAGGCATGGTGGATGTTCTTTGAATTTGAGATTTTGGCCAGTTAGTATTTCTGTCCTAAGGCCAAAAAAAAATTGTTTGATTGTCCTCGTCCGACCGACCCTAATTTTGGAAATCAGGAAAGAGTTTTTTTTCCTTTTACTGTGCAAAAAAATACCGACCCTAATTTTGAAAAATTCCTAAAATTTGGTTTGTTTTTTTCAATTTTAACTTTCTGAAATGTAAAAAAGATGTTTAAACAGTTTCTTAGCATGTTAGTTGGGTTTCAGAATGTACAAAGATGCATTTTTGAGTAAGAATCAACTTGATTTTTAGTGTTTGATTAACTTATTAATACAAACAAACATGTTTCAATACAGTTTGCTATTGACATTAAAAAAAAGAAAAAGAAAAAAAATGTTTTTCCGACCGACCGACCTAACTCTAAAAAGTCATCTATGGACAATCAAACATTTTTTTTTTTGCCTAATCTACCCTGTGAATCAATAAGCTGTTAGAGGCAATGACGTAAATAAAATTTAGACCACTAGCAGCCAACGTTATTTTGCAAATTTCATGTGGTGATGAAATTACCTGAGGTGCACTTCGAAAATCCATCCAAGTAACATACTCAAACTTCGGTAAAACACAGCAAATCAAGTCTAACACAGCATATACTTTCATGCTGGTGTAAGAGACGGATTGTTTGCGTTCCAAATTAAAGATCTTTTGGTTGGATTTCAAGGCAGAAAAAAGTCTTTAGTTTTGCAACCTTTCAGTTTTCTGAAAAGTTACTTATATAAATGAGTAGTTGAATCCCTTCTGCAAAAAAAGGAGCTAAATGTTTACCTTAACCATTTGGTACAAAACAGCGCCACATCTGCCTTAAAGGGGCATTTCGTGATTAGTCTGACTTGCCTAATAAGTTGAGATTTTTATGTCATTATGAACTGTTGCCCTGAGTATAGTATGTGTTCCTAATCTTAGATACAAATTCGATCTACTCTAGAAGAAATTTATAATTTTGTATTTTCAGTCCGTAAACGAACAAAAACTACAACACAGTAGCCTATGGGGCACTGTGATACAAACATTTGCTCATAACATCAAAACGCAGGGTCAGAATCAACTGAAATTTTAGAAATTGCCTTTTCTCAAGGATATCTAGTGAACCATAAACAAAAATTAAGGTGCTAGGATCATGAAATGCACCTTTAAATATCACTCTGGAAGCACCTTTTCATGTTCAAAAGTAGGTCAATTTTGTGTGTTAAGTACAGTGCTGGCAACGCTGCACACCACTGTGCAGTGGTATGTATTTCAAGAAGCCTTGAATTTCACAATCAGAAACTCAATTGAATAAACAGCCATGCTCATGCCCAAAATAAAAACTTATTCTTTTCATACATAACGTCAGTCTTTATTTAACCCAACCACTGACAAAGTTCACCAAGCAGTACCAGTGCAAAACATTTTGCGTCTAGTCAAACTGATCTTTAATGTCATACACACTACCACTACCCCACATTATCATATCAGTCACAGCAAATCACTCAATCCCACAAACAAAAGGAAACGG
>JAMKCH010038617.1:0-29911 GCA_023653785.1 Ophioderma brevispina | reverse complement strand
TCCAGAGACACCTGTTTAACCGAAGTTGTATCCTGGTGCCCGTTTTAAGGACATGCCATCCCACACGCGCAAATACAATGAGCTCATTGAATTGGGGCTGATTCGGTATCTGGTTATGTCGCTTATCCACATTTTCATGGGAAACAAGTTTGTATACAGTGACCGGCTCTTTACCACCTGCTTGGACTCTTTTGGGATACCAATATGGCCGTCATTGCCTCAATTACGAAAGCCCAAGGTGAGAAGTAATTATTGGTCTCCGCTGCGTACTCATATTCCGGGACAATGGTGACAATAGGGCAATCGATTCGTTGACTCTTCACGTAACACTAGTTTCACGGTTATTTTCGTTGTCGTCTATAGAGCCCCGACTGTGGCTCCCACCGGATTATATCTGCTGTCACACCGGCTTCCAATCCATGGTATAGAGATCAGTGTTCGAACCCACTAATGCGACGGTTCAGCAATCTACGTACTGTTGCAATATACCGGAGTAGCGCTTCTCTGGTATGATGAGATTTCCTATTCCCTAATTTTAGTTAAAAAAAAACTATATTTGTCAAGACCCAGGCTCATTTTATAACAATTAGCACAAATGTAGTCATTTTTGATAAATGTAAATATTTTAAAAAGGAAACGTTAAATTAAAGCCGTGCTTTTAATTTCGAATTTTAAAAGTAAACGTCGGATAGTCCGTTCATACAGGCCAGAACTTGACCAACCACCGATCATCTTTCAATTGGTGTGAAAGACCTAAACATGCTTGTGGCAAAACGATACGTAGTATATAATAAACTGGCGGCTTCGTTACCGTCTACTGCTTCGGAAGTTCACATGAAAATGGTGTTTTCTTTCTTTCTTCGCAGAATACCCAATGACCCATGGGAACTATCTGGTACGTCATATTTTCATACCAATAAATCCCTTTAAGGCTAACAGTTCAAAAAATACCGTTATAGTGTTGAAGAGAATCAATCACTGAGAGAGACGAAAACAGGAGCTATTGTTAACACTTAACTACAATAAGGGGGTTTCCTAGGTGCCCATTTTTTGTTTTGCGGCCGGCGTTTTTTAACGCTCTCACCACATATTGGCTTACATATTTTTGTATTTGCCTCAAACTTTTAGTTGTGCTTGCTTGGTGTGTCACCAAAAATTCAAATCCACCGCATTGTTTTTTTTAGCGTTAAAGGTTCCAAGAAATGCAATAGAATGGATGTGGTTTGTGTCAAGTCTACAAGGTGGGGCGAGAAGTATTCAATATTGTGGGTTTTCGATGACACAGTTAGTGACTATTGATTTTTCAGAGAGTAATAGAAAATTCCAGGTGACTGCGTGTGAAATCAATTCATGGCAATGACTGAAAATCATAGTTTCACTAATGATGTCACTGGTAGTGTATTTTTTTGTGGCCAATGTTTATTGGAATGGAATGCACCGTTAAGATTTGGACTAGGTTTATCATCTCATTTCCTGCGGACCTTTATATTAGCATGGGTCCATAGGGCCCACTACTTATGCACATAACGGAAGTGCCCGTGCAAACGAAAACTCTAATAGAGTTACTGTGATTCTGATTTCCATAATGCATACACCTGTGACATAAATAAGTAAATATTTAATCAAAAAATTCTTGGAAAGTATAGGAGGCCAATGGTGTCATAATATTTAATACATACTATAGCGATTTACTGTAGAACCTAAAAAATATAAAATGGCATGAGGCATTTATGTTGTGCTTAATTATGCGAATATAGGTCAGTGTCTTCACCAATTAAGAATCAGCAAAGTCTAGGTGAATCAGTGCCGTAGAAAATGAGAAACGAATTAGTGTCTGTTCGCACATTTTGACGCAACTAAAATACAATGTTTTGGCCCTAATTTCTTACTGAACATTTTTTCCCGTTTTTATTTTTTATTGTTGATATCTTGAATAACTGCTAAATGGGTGGATTTCATCTCAAAATTCCTTTAGGAACGAGTCATTATAAGAATGGTGTCCTTAGGAGCCCACCCCCCCCCCATGCCTTACGGAAGTGCAAACCCCCCCCCCCCCCTTATGCAGGTTAAGTGTTAAAGTGTCAAACTAACACAGCAAGTGGACAGCCAAAGGGAACTACCAGAGATCGAAATCATCTTCAACAAGTATTGATGGAAATAAATATTAGAGGATGTGATTGTGAGCTGGCGTATTCAAGCAAGAATACAATCGTCAGTACATGCAAAACCTCAAATGAGAGAAGAAAAAGAAGAAACAACCAGGCACTCAGAGCAGATATATGAATATTGTTAAGAAATGCTGACGCCAGGAGGTATAAAGATACAAGGAATTATACACACAGAGAGACCAAACAGAAATTAGGAGACAAGGACAAGAAATCATGAAAAAAACCAGTAATGTAAGAATTTAAGTTGAGACCTAAAACATTCTAGTTAAGCACATCAGACAACAGTAAAGGTGGTGTTAGCACCTGAGATGGAGGACGGCAACCTCACACAGAGTGATCTGCAGCAACAATGTCTGAATCATTTGTGCTTCAAGATGTTTATACCAGGGAGCTGATGGAGTCCTAGAAAATTACCAGGAAGATCCAGCGGACAAAATTTCATCACAAAGAAGCTGCATGATCTGAAGCTGACACATCTCAGGGATTGTCTCGATCCAGCTAATGTGCTTCGAGAATGTATGTGCAAAGGAAATGGCTGTACCATTGTTCTAATCTACAGCCAAAAAATATTGCAGAAGACGACAACAAAACTCTACAACAAAGTCACCGGAAGACAACATATAGGAGGGGACACAATACAACAGGATTTGCATTCCTTGGAGGAATGGCCCAATACATTGCTGTCAGCTCAGAATAGGAAACCGACAAATACTACAGTGAAGTTACCAGTTTGAATGGTCAGATAATGCAGCAGTGCAGGAAGAATAAAGACCTGTGATGCATCCCTACAATGTACAAGGGCTGCGGGAAAAGAAATTGGCAGGAGCGAAGGATCATCAAGAAACGTTACAAAAAAATATATTGATAAGAAAGGGTTTCCATCTTGTACCGAGCCTATATTAGACCACACCTTGAATATAGGTGCAAGCATTCTCTCCATATTTGCAGAAAGACATAATGACCTTAGAGAAGGTCCACAAGAAAGAGCAACACAGTCGGTATTGCATTAGCTTGGAAGTGAGCAGAGGTAAGCTGAGAATTCTTATTGAACACTCAGTTAATTACGTCACCAATGAGTGAGGAATCTTTGACACGCCCCAAAAAACCGCCTAAAACTGCCACTATCACACAAATTGGCTACCAGTCAGCTACAAATCCCTAATCGAGGTTTCAAATTGCATGCTACAGCCTGTTTGATTCAAAATGCCTCGTCCAAGAAACACAGGCATCCTTGAATCGAGATAAAGGATTCTCACCAAATCAATGACCAAGATGTGGGACAGGCCACCACAATTGCAACCCCAGAACATCGGGGAGTAAACATCTCTATCAAAGACACGCTAAGCAACCTCCTAGCTAATGACGACCAACTCAAGAGAAGAGAACTGAGTATTTCATCCCTATTGCTGACTACCTAATGGCATCCACGTCATTAGTAGTTGCAGGGGGTCGTCATCGTTCTCAATGTGGGGGGGGGGGCACTTAAATTTGTCTCGGCCTTTACCCCAACAGCCACACTCACCCCTCCCCACCCCCCCCCGCTCCTCAGATTTTCGAACCGTAGGTAAAAAATGGGTATACCCAGCCAGCGAGCGCAGCAGCCCGAAATGTTTTTTTTGTTGGTGATTTTACACAAATGTTAACTTTGCAACAGAAAACCATGTAAGTAGTAAGCGACAGGGGCAGATCCAGTCCCTCTGGAGTAAGGGAGACCAAGGATAAATAGGAATTTGAGGGCCATGGCGTCGCGGTAAGCGAAGCGGCGTTCACATAGCCGGCCGAAGCACGCGGAACCCCTGCATGATCGCTTTTGAAACCAAATTTTTCATGCACATTGATAGAAACAATTGGAAATTGATCTAAAAACTTGAATTTGTGTTTTACCTTATACTGCGTACAGGTATAATAAACGGTATAATTTAAAAAGACACATATATATATAGTGATGGTTTTAGGTTTCGTTTGAAACATGACATGTAAAAGTGTTCATGGAGGTTCATGTGTATAAGACTGCGCCTGGTGTGGGTACGGAGGGGTGTCCATGGCCGCGCGAAGGCGGAACCCCTGCATTGTTCACTTTCAAAAGGTCCCAGGAAATGCAAATAGAATTGATGTGGTTTGTGTCAAGTCTACAAGGAGGGACGAGAAAGCATTCATAGTTGGTTGGTGATACATCATTAAGGAAACATTGATTTTTACAGAGAGTAATAGAAAATCCAGGTGACTGGTGAGATCTATTCATGGCACTGACTGAAAAATCAATAGTTTCACTTATGATTTCACTGGTAGTGTATTCTTTTTGTGGCCCGGCTGATTTGGATGGAATGCCGTAAAGATTGAATAGGTTTTCATCTCATTTCCTGGGACCTTTAAAAGTGTCGTTGATGGGATAAGTTTTGTTTGGAAATATAAGAAGAGTTCATATATCGACGGTGCAGGAGTAGATGGGGTGGGCCCTCATGCTCTTCGCGCAAAACCCATGCAATATTCAATTTCCAAAACACATGTTTCTTAGGCAAATTTGATTAGAAACAATTTGAAAAGTGCGCTAGCTCAATATGTTTCTGATATGATCAACGATCTTAAAATCGCGTTGATCGATCGCCATTTTTTGAAGATGTTACGATTTAAACGATTTCCAGCTATTTAATGCTGAGGAATACGGCCATCATTTTAATGGTTTGTATAAAAGATTTGTCATAAAAAGTTTAATATCTTACGCACAGGTTAGACCCCCGGAACAATTTGTTTTGATAGCCGCCAATGGGATTTTACTGAAGTGTTCACTAATTGTACTCCGTTTTACAAAAAAACCCAAAGGACTTTTTTCCTTCATTTTTTAGTCTTAATTTTATTGTTATACAATTATCTTTCAATAGAACATGATAATTGGCATGGCTTCACTTAGTTATCATATTCTGACCATTTTGTTAATGCCTATATACAGCCATATCAGAGCCGCCATATTGGATTTCCAGCAGATTTTTCCATTAATTCCTTAGATTTGCTGCTTTTTCAAACCAAAGTGGCAATTTTTTTCTTCAATTTTCATTTTCAAATGTCAAGTAAATACACAATTATCTTTCATTAGACATTTAATTGCAATGGCTTCGACTTATTCATCGTTTCTGTCACTACGGATATAAGTTGTCTGAACCGTCTATGTACAGACCACGCTTGTGTACGGACTATTTAGATCCCTTAGAAAAAAGTATTTTAATATGCTCCTTCTACAAGGTGTATCAATAAATTGTTGTCATAGAAACTGCCTGACCCTGAACTCGTCAGGTTCTGGTGAACAGTAATTTTCTGACTTAACGTATATTCATTTTTACACATTCTGAAAAAGGAAAGAACGTCGCTTTAAAAAAGGAAGCAATATGAACAGTTTTGTACATCTTCCCAATATTTTCTCCATTCCAATGCCCTCGCTTTGGTTGGGAATCCGAAGTTTGCTACTTTTTCACTACAGCTGGAACCATGATCGGGTCAATACACTTTTATCGGAATTTACATCCCATCATTGATAACTATTGTTTGAACCGTCATTCTATTATGAACGATATATTTAAGTTTGTTGCATGTGATATGCGTCGTACTTTTCAATCCACTGGTCCAAACAATAAAGTTTACGGGAGTAAAGGATGGTTTGATGATGAATGGCGGGTAGCTAAAAATGCGGTTCAACGTAACTGCGTTTTTTCATATTGGTCGTACAGACTCATGGCCTTTTCGGATTATATATCTTCAAAGCGCCATCAGAAGCTTTAAAGAACAGACAAATTGCAATCTTACGATGACGAAAGAAACGGCTGATGTCTTCGTGATGGCCAATAGTAAAATCATTATGGTCTCAAATAAAAAATCCTAGTGATTCAATATCCCTTAAATTTCTATGACTCATGGCATAATTATTTGAAACAACTCTTTAATCAATTGATCATCGTGAAAGAACATAGTGCCTACCCATGATTCCCCGCATGCCAGTCCTAATCCCACACACGCTGAATGGTATTTCCTCAATCGCCAAAGTACACAAGAGGAGGTTGCAGGCGCCATTAAATCCCTCAAGACGGGCAAAGCATCCGGTATCGATGGTCAACCCGCCGATCTTTCAGTTTGGTCGGTGATCTGATAAATTTATAGTCAGCTTATGTAATTTATTCTTTTATATGGCCATTTTCCATTTCCGTGGTCTACTGGTTGAGTATCCTTTGTTAAGAGTGGTTTTCGCGATGACCCTGCCAATTATAGAGGCATTTCACTTACTCCCATCATCATGGGCAAAAATATTTTCCAAATATTCTGTCCAGATTAAACACATGGGCTGATTCAAGGAAGTTTTGTCACAAGAGCAGGCTGGGGGGGGGGTTTAGCAAGGCGGATAGAACATACTGATAACGTTTTCATTTTGAGTACTATATAAATAAATACCTTCACGTAAAAAGTGTAGAATTTATGGTCCTTGTATTTCCGTGCAAGCATTTGAACTCCATTAACCATATTTTTCTCTTCAAACTAAAACTGCTGGCATTTCGGTAATGTATTGGAGTACTTACTTCTATGACAGATTTAACGGCTCATGTGGAAATCCCAAAAGGTATCTCACTGTCCTTTCCATGTGATTACGGAGTTCAGCAAGGGTCATTGTTTCTCCTTTCGTTTTAATGTTTTTGAAGATTTAAGTAAGCGTTTGAATTTCAATGATGTACAAAAAGCCAGATTGTGAGTCGTTAATATAAGTCACCTGCTATTCGCTGGCCGATCTCGCTCTAATAAGTGATACTATATTCGGTTTGCAAAACAACTTGATTTTGAGCGAGTCTTGAAAAGAATGGGGTCTGACTGTGAACATTGAGAGACCAAAATTGTTTATTAACGTGGTGGTCAACTGGAAAAGGCCATGAAAAAATGGTACTTGAAAGGTAACGTCTTGAGGTTGCCAAGCTCATAACAAGTACCTAGTATTGTATTTAGTTCCAAATGGTAATTGGGTTAAAGCTCAAGAACATACTCTTGCACAAGCTAATAAAGCGCTTTTCTCTTTCAAACATATCTTAACAAATTGGTCGCCTACCGTAAATGTTTTGTTTCATATTTTTGATTCCATGATTTCCCCAATTGTAACTACGATGTGAATATGGGCAACTCCGAATCCGCATTCAGGAAAGGTTTCTTAAAATTTTGCAGATATGTTCTTGGGGTGCCTCGTTCAGCTCCGTCCACAGCTGTACGGGCTGAACTTGGAAGGATAGTCTAAATGTTCTTGTCTGGTTAGAGTAATCAAATATTGGTTTGCGTTAACGGAACTAGAACAACACCAGAATTTTGTACCACCTGTCAAATTATCCATTAGAGAGCAGAAATTAATGCCCCGTGTGGAGCCCTGATTGTTAAAAATATTCTTTTTTCCGGTTTTGGTGAAGTCTGGATGCTCAAGGTGTTATTAACACAAGAGCATTTCTTACCATTTGAAACAAAGATGTAAAGTTCACATCAAGAATTTAGAAGCGATGTCGCTTCATATTCGAAAGTAGGCTATATCGCAATTTAAAGATTGATTTACAGTGTGAGCCTTACATACTAAGCTCGACAAGTGCTATTGAGAAGTTTTGATTACCAAATTACGCCTAGGCATTCTTAACTTGGAAGTCGAGAGGGGAAGGTGGAATGGACTTCCACGGGAACAAAGATTATGTAGAGTTGCAACACAGGTGAAGGTAAAGATGTAGTTCACGTTGTTCTGGTTTGTAATCACTATGCCGTGGATCGTAGACGTTACCTCTCGCCATTTTTAATTAACAACCCAAATCTGTTTAAAATCTCACTCTACTTAGTTCCTCACGAGCGGATACATTGCAACCTATCAAGATTATTTATGAGAATGCAGGCAAAAAGTGATGCCTTTTTTGCCACCAATGTACTTCTACTCACGTTGTGTATATAATTGTATTGTAAGGCCGGCTGGCCTATATTATTGTTTCTCAATAAAAATCTCTCCTTTGGAGAGAACCTGAACTGAACTGAACTGATTGATGGAGTTGGAGTAAACCACATTTTGTGTAATAGATAGCTCCGGCCCACCCAGGAGGTATTTTCTAGCTTTTTCTCACACGTTTATAGCATTTTTAGAGTATGTTGAAAGGAAAAAAGTCAATATTAGGACTAACCACTGGTTGATCCCGGTGTTAGAAATGTTAGAAGTAACCAGTGTTCCGGCGTACTCAATGTCCGGGAACAATGGTGAACACTAAGGCAGCGATTCATTGGACTCTTACGCAAGCTTAGTTTCAGGGCTTTAGGCCGTTATAGTCTATGGAGCCCGGAATATGGCTACCCCGGAATATATCTGCTTTCACAGGCCTAAGTTAGGCTCCCTTTCGAATACCAGCCTACTCTTTCCACTATTGTTTGCACAAAAATGTTGCAAACTGATTTAAACAGATTTGAAAAAGATTTGGATGAGAGGTCTTTGCATAAAATATTGCACAAAAATAACTTGACAGAAGAAAGTCTTTAATTGATCAATGACATTGTTTTTAAACGAATTTAAGAGTTTTTCTTGACAATATTGCACAAATAATACTGTTATAAGACACTTTAATCATGCTATTGCCCTTGGCCACAAAGTCAATTTCCAAAACGTTATTAAACGTTAGTTGAGCTTGTGCAAAGAACTGTATTATAAGTATTGCCTTGGTGTCTTAGTTTTCAATGAAGTCTACCTTCAACGTTGATTTCTGCCACTGGGCTTGAAGAATTGTCTTCAGCTTTATGGTCAATGGAAAAGTTAAAATAGTAAAAGAGAATAAAGTTCTGACAGAGTCTGTTTTCGCCATCTGGACCAGGTGATAATGGAATTTTGAGAATGTTCACAAGAGCTGTAAGTCTTAAAATTAATATCTGATATAATTATGCACTGATTATCTTGAATTCCACGAATTGCAATTGCAATTTAATCTGTGACAGAAATGTCGAATTTCTATCGAAGAACATGGAAAAACAAAACATAACGGCGAATCTAATTTTCAAGTTGTGTGGTCTATTTAAGTAAATTTTTCAACACTAATTCTTACTGTTTGAGTAAATAAATATGGAATATATCTGTATCTGGTCGTGTCGGTAGGGTAGAATTAATCTACATTTCACCAATCCCGAACACAGTTGTGGCTACCGCGCTGACAAGACACGCATGAGGCGGATGAAGGCTGCTGTGCAATTGTGCTGTTTAGTGTCTAAGACGGTGCAGAGATTGCCTCTTGAGGTACATTGTTCAGTCAGATATTGTCGGTTGTTAAAGAAGAAATCTGTGACTTTCCCCTCAATGTTCTTGATAATCTTTCAGTGTGAGAAAGTTGAAGAATTGATTCCCAACCAGTTCATGAGTAATTTTATACATCTGTGAGCCGTGTCTTCTTCCTCCTCTGTGAAGTGTTTCCCAGTTCATTTGATTCTGTTAACATTATCAGTGACGCTGCTGTACTTCCTGAAGTCCCTACTGCAAAAAAGGGCAGTCTCCTCTGACCATGAATTTGAGTATGTGTGTGGGGGTCCCAAACCTTATGGGTATTCCAATTATAGGGCGCACACAAGCAAAAATGGACAAAAAAAGGTAATAGCATGCCAGCTTCATAAGTTTGAGGTGAAGTCGTGAGCAGTCTGCAAGAGCTGGAGAACTGTCGACCGTGTTGGCTCTAAAAACAATGGGATTATCAATTAGTATATCCAGTTTTTCAAGGTGTTTCATTATGTGTGAGTGAATAGTGTTCTAAGATTTGCACACTATGCTTGTCAGAGACACAGGGCGGGTTAATTTCAGGTTGCTATTGTCACCCTTTTGAACAGACCAATTATATTAGCAAATGCAAATGGTTGAGCCCGCAGGAAGGAGTGCCCATCTCGCTGTCATTGCGTTTTTTTGGGCCAGGACTCCCTCATATAATGGTGCGTGGGGGTTCGCCACTCTAACCGCACAGCGAGTCTGTTTTGCATTCCCATGATATGCCCGCGTACCCAGGTATACTCCTGGGTGGAGAGAGGCAAAAAGCGAGGGTAAAAGTGCCGTGCCAAAGTGCAAACACATTGGCGACAGCGGGGCTCGAACCCCAACCTTTAGGCTTATGGCGAGCCCTGTCCACTGACCACCACAGGTGCCTCGTATGTGCCCAATTATATTAGAATCACTCCTTGATCAGGCAATAACCTTTCATCCATTGAGCTCTGAAGGGTATGCTAGGCAGTGGCGCGAGTTCTTCAGCAGCGATTTTCAAGAACAATGACGGTATTTGATCCCGGAGCTTTGTTGGGCGCAAGATTTTTCAGCTGATTCAAATACACAAGCCAGAAACTAATTCCCAAAGGCGGCACTTCCTCATATTCCTGGGAGTCCAAAGATGGAATTTCCCCGTCTGTATTTTCCCGAGAGTAGGACGCTTACGCTAGCAATTGGTAATTCAAAGGCCTCTGCTTTTCCCTGACTTATGAAATGATGTTATTAACTTTTAGGTCGGCATCCCAACTTCCTCACTTTTGGTCTTTTTCACAAACGACCAGAGGGTTTGGGTTGTCTTTGATGTTAGCTTCCAGATGATCTGATGTACTCGCTTTTTGCCTTTGAAAGACTTCTTGGCTAGTTTTGAGGTCGTCTTACATCTTTTCCAAGTCTCAACAATGCCAGATGCCTTGGGCTTTATTTATACAACCGTGTTTGCATTCGAATTACTCTTCTGTGTTTCCTTTGAACCAAGGGTAAGTCAGTCCGGTAGAGCTCAACTTAGATGGAACTCTTCTGTCCATTGATGGATTTATTTCTTTTTCCAGAAAATCCCAGTTTTCCCATGATTATTTTTAATTTAACTAATATAACATTGCTGAAGTTGAGACACCATCCTGTTGAAGGTACAGTTTCGTCAGCCTAGTTTGAAGAAAACTTTCCTGTAATTGGTTTATTTCTCTAGGTTTAGGAAGGATTCAACGTGGACAAACTATGGTCACTCAGAGGTTCCACAGTACTTCCAGATGATGTTGGTGTTGTTTGTGAAAACCAGAATCAAGGATGTTATTTCCCTCTAGTAGGCTTATCAACCAATTGATCAGGCCATTCTCAATACAACAGTAAGGAATTTATTAGCCGTTTGTATACAAAGCAGAGCTTGATTTGTGACACACAAGTTATCCCAGTGATATTTGGAATGATTAAAGTCACCACATTAATGATGTTGTGTTGTTAGCAACTTTATGGTCAATTTCGGAAGCACATGATGAAGACCATCAACTGTATCAGAGTCATTATGCATATTTAAAACAGTACCTAGAAGAGTAGAACTTTGACCTTTCGGTTCAATTTGGTGCCAAAGCATTTCACTGTTGGAGATCAGGGTTCTTTAAGCTTTGTCACAATTGAGTCTTTGTACATGCAACAAAAAGCAATGAAAGCAACCACTCCACTCCACCAAAAATTTAAAAAAATTACAAACCTTTATATGTTTAAACACAAACCATAAACGAGTTTATTTTAAAAAAAAGTGTCGCATTTTATATTTATTTGTAGCATGAAAAAGAAAATGGTTATCGCCAGAGGCGTAGCTGGTCAGCCGCGCATTTTAAGTTTGAATCATTTTAAAATTCAGTTCGGAGAGAAACAGACATAAACGCAAAGTTGGGTAAGTCTATTTGGTTGTTTGAAGAAAATAGTTTTCAGTTTCTATAGTAACGACCGCTCTAAATTCGATGCGTTGGTACACGTGATGGCATTGTAAGAAAAGTACAAAATTGGTCCGCGGCGATCAAAACTTGTCATCATTCTCAAACAAAATAGGCCCTGCACATTAAAACAAGGATTCTTAATCCCTCTAATAAATTTGGGAAATTCATGGGTTTTATACGGGATTTGCCAACGTCAGTAAGTGCCATTGGTCTCATTTATTTTTTCGGACGAGGGAGGGCGACGGCCCGGCTCTCCACTAGTAAGGCGGGCGGTGGACAAGTAAAAATCATGGGCGGGGGGGGGGGGGGAGGGATTGATTGTGTCCCCCACCCCAAAAAACGTGGGGGGGGGGGAAATGCAGTCCCCCTCGTCTCCAACGATTGACGCCCATGCAAATAATAATGAACAAGTACGCGCGTTAGCGCGAAGACAAAGTTGGAAAAATTATGTGACAGAGTTATATTACAAATCTTACGTCATAGTCGCATGATTTTTTCGAAGAGTGGAGAAACCGAAAGTCCTGATCTTCCATGGTTAGAGGGGCGTAGTTAGGCATTAAGTACAAATCATGGGGGGGGACATTTGATATTGTGTCCCCACTCCAAAAATGTGGTGGGGACAGTCCCCATCGTACCCACACCGATGATCGCCCATGATTAGATGAATATCATCGCCATACGCAGAGACTCAAACATGATGCAGCCATAACAGATAAGTTAGAGATTCAAATACTCAAGAAGTCTACACTGCTGTAGCTATGATATGACAAAATTCAGCCGAAACAAGGATCTGCCGAGAACCAGCAAAAATTGACCAAGCTGAGCTCTCATCTTGATGACAAAATCGATGAACTGGAACAGTATAGCAGACTAATTGATACTCATCCATGGCATTGAGGAAATCCCGTCTGAAGATACAACAAAGAAGGCCATTAACACCTTCAGCAGATTAGATGTCAAATCAGTATTTCGGACATTGACCGTACCCAAGACTTGGGAGGAAAACAACAAACTCCACCTCAGATGAACACGCAAACCCAAGCCGCGTCCAATCATACGTAAATTCGTGTCTTACGCTCAGCGTCACCTGTATCTGGAATTTCCTCACCAGAAAATCTCACAGTTAGACGTCACAGCTCCTAAGAGATGCATTCATCAAGCCAGTACAGTAGATGCAGCCTGGACATCTGATGCAAGGTAAATTGTCTTCTCAAAAACGGCAAGCGAGTGACTCTAACCACCCCTAAGGACTTACATAAAGTTAAATAGACTCAATGTGCTACTCATATTTTATAATTAATATCTGTAATGGACAGAAGGTAACCCAATATCACCTGGTCTCAAAATATTAAATAATTAAATGTGAATGGCCTCCCCACTTCGTGATATTTAATTCCACTCAACACTCTCTGTTCATGTGTCATTTTCATATTTTGTAGCATGACAAGAAAACCTGGTTATTCGCCAGAGGCGGAGCGGGTCAGGCGCGAATTTAAGTTTTGAATTCATTAAAATTCAGTCGAGAAAGACTCTAACGCAAAAAGTTTGGCGATAAAGTAAAGGAAGTCTATTTGTGGTTGTTTTGAGAAGTATATTTCGTTAGATAGTACCGACACGCTCTAAATTCAGGGAGTTGGTACAGTGCTGGCCCATTGTAAGGAAACGTACAAAATTGTGCGTCGATCACAAAATTGTCATCGTTCTTCAAACCAAAAATAGGCCTGCATTGAAATCAAGGTCTTAATCCCTCTAGATACAATTTTGGAAATTCCTGGTTTAGACGGCGTATTTGCAAACGTAAGAAGTGCCATTGTCTAGATTTTTCGACGGGGAGGGCCGACGGCCCGGATCCTCCCACTAGTAAGCGGGCGGTGGAAAAAGTTACAAAATCATGGGGGGGGGGGATTAATTGGGGGGGGGGGATTTGATATTCTGTCCCCCACCCCAAGATCGTGGGGGGGGGGAAAGCATGTTCCCATAGTCCCCACCGCTTGACGCCCATTGCAACTAATCCATGAACAAAGTACCGCGAGTAGCGGGAAAATTTTGGAAATTATGCGTACAGAGTATACCAACTTAAGTTGCCATAGTCGCATGATTTTTTTTCGACGAGGGGAGAACCGACGTCCCTGGATCTTCCATTGGTTAGAGGGGGCGGTTGCTAGTAACAAATCCTGGGGGGGGAATTTGTATTGGGTACCCCACTCCAAAATTGTGGGGGGACATGTCCACTCGCCCCCCACCGGATTGCGCCATCGATTATATGATTCATCCGCCATACGCAGAGACTCAAACCGATGCCAGCCAACCGATAATGTTGGATCAAAATTACTCACGACGTCTAAATGCTGTTGCTATTGATACTGACAAAATTCAGCCGGAAACCAAGGACTCGCTGAGAAGACCCAGCAAAAATTGACCAAGCTAGCTTCCTTTGATTGACAAAAATCGATTGTGAACTGGACAGTTAGCGGAGTGTAATGCTTACTCATCTCCATGGATTGAGGAAAGCCGTTGAAGATACAACAAAGGAAGCATTAAAAACCTTCAGCAGATTAGAGTCAACATCAGTACTTTCGGACTGACCGTACCAAAGACTTGGAGGAAAACAAACAACGCCACCTAATGAAACACAGCAAACCCAAGCCGCGTCACAATCATCGTAAAAATTCGTGTCTACGCTCAGCGTCACCTTGTATCTGGAAATTTCATCACAGAAAATCTGCACCGTTAGACGTCAAACAGTCTAAGAGAGACTCATCAAGAACCAGGTACCAGTAGATGCAGCCTGGGAATTGATGGGCAAGGTGGTAAATTGTTGCTCAAAAACGGCAACGGCGAGTGACTAACACCCTAAAGAGACTAAATAAGTTAAAAGACTCAAGTGCTTACCTCATATTATAATTAACTATTGCAATGGACCGAAGGTACCAATATCACCTGTTCTCAAAAATATAAGATAAATGTGAATGAAATCGCCATTACCACTCTTGCATATGTAACTTCCAATCCAACACGCTTTGTCATGATGGCATAATTACATAATTTTGTAGTTCACCGTGCCATGTTATATTATTATTAATTACGTAATACAAATGTAATCCCTCTCTGTATATGGAAAAAAAAAAATTGGTAGCCAGCCCTCTTAAATGTTACATGGGGCATATTAATATGGTATTTAATTGCAGTTATGTCAATATACACCATCCGCGCCCTTCTTCCTTGCTCGCGTATCTTTAATCTTTTTTTAGCATTTTATTTACTTTTCTACAATGTCATTATTGCATATCTGAAGTAATTGATATTTCACAGTATATTATCAACATTATTTGCTATCAAAAGTCACAGGATAATTATCTAGAGTACTTTATAGCAGTCTTGTTCACATCCCTGCGTGTCTTTTTCCTTGCTCATCGTCACTCCTTCAAATCTTTTCTAGCTATAATATGATCTACCATGTCATTATTACTACATATTAAAAGAAAATTTTCATGTCATATCTATAAATCCAAATATATTAGGTACAAAATGTTTCATGGTATATAATATAGTTATTTAATAGCAGTATGTCATATACAGCGGTTTCCTATTCCTGCTCATCGCCTACTCTTTAATCTTTTGCTAGTATTTATTCCCTTACAATGTCATTATTGCCACATCTGAAGTAATTGTAATTTCATGAGAATTATCACATATGATGCTGTCAAAATATTACATGGTACAGATTAATATGGGATTTTATGTATGTCATCTCCACATACCATGCGTTCTTTTCGTCCTGCTCATCGCCTACTCTTACTCTTTAGCTATTATGCCTCCGATGTCATAATTGCCCTATTAAAGAAAATTGTCATTTCACAGGTAAAATTTCAACATATTTGCTTCCAAAAGTTTACAGGATAGATTATATGTACTAAAGCACTAGTGTCACATTCCATGAGTTCTTCTTCCTTGCTTCATCGTCTCCCTTAAATCTTTTTCTAGCTATATCCATTGATCTACAATGTCATTATTGGCCATATTAAAGAAATTTTCCGTTCATATCTTATAAAATCAACCATTAATGCTACCAAAATGTTTTAGGGTATATACATAAGTATTTAATAGCAGTCATGTTCAAAATACCAGGCGTTTAACCTCTTCTGCTATAGCCTACTCCTTTTTTAATCTTGTCTAGCTATTATTATATTATCCAATGTTATTCATTGCCTATAAAGATAATTTCATTAAGAATACAACTATTATGTAATCAAATGTTCACTGGGTTTATTGAGATTGTATTTTAGCAGCCATGTTCACATACTATGGTTTCCCCCCTCTGGATCATCGCTACTCTTAATCTTTTTCTAGCTATCTTAATTTTTTCTATACAATGTATATTGCCAAATCTGAAGTAATGTTATTTCATATGTATATTATCAACATATAGCTATCCAAATATTTATTACCTGTACATATTAATAGGTATTTTCTATAGATTCATATCCAATAACATGCTTTCTTTATTCCTTGCTCATCGCCGCCTCCTACTACTTATTTCTTTTCTAGATAGTCCTACAGAATGTAATAAGCACATATTAAGAAAATTGTCATTTCACATGTATAAGTTTCAACATATTTTGCTTCCAAAACTGTTTACATGGTATAGTAATATTAGTAGTATACAGTCAAAGTTCAAATTACCATGAGTTGCTTCTTCCTGCTCAATAGCCTAATCCTTTTACACTGTTTTTAGCTATATGTATTTCTCTCAATATTAGCTTTACCTATCCAAAGAAATTCTACTAATTAATTACCAACATGTTATGATATCAAATGTTCATTGTTTATCCTACTATTGTATGTTTATAGCAGCCATGTTCGCATCATATGCCGTTTCCTCCTTCCTTGCTTATCGCCTACTCCTTTAATCTTTTTCTAGCGAGTTATTCCTCACAAGTCCTATTTGCCATATTCTGAATGGTATTTCATATGTAAATTATCAACATATTAGCTTTAAAAATGTTACATGGTATATTTAAGCTATCTTTATGCTAAGATATAAGCTAAGTGTATCGGAATTAATTGTGTAACTATGTGTACGTGCGTTTGATATGCTATCTCCCGTAAGATAGAAAAGCGTGGCACCCCCCCTTTCTTTACCTTCCCTTTGTCATGCATGCTGTCCTGCGATGCAAGTGATCTGGTATAGTTCTCTTATGGATCACAGGATGATGTACTCGTGGTCAGTATATTAATTATAATTTATATGCTTGAAGTTAATTCCACTGGTGGCTATATGTTTTCGTATTGACTCGAATTAGTTAGTTCACCTTGGTTCAATGATAAGTACAATATGTATAAACACAATCCCACCACACTTCACACCAAACACCACCACATTACAACATACTTAACATCACGCACTCACACACACGCTATCACACCTTTCAGGAATACTTACAGTGAAACACATTTAGAATACTTAACATATGATATATTAAATTATTTTTTGAATAATGCTCTATGACTGAGGCAAAACACCTAGTAACCCTCTTTCTCCAAAGAGCCAGGCACAAGGTTATACATGCTCTTGATCTTTGATATTAGTGTGTAATTTTTGTATTTGTGCAGGATGTTGTATGTCATATTCTTAACCCTCGTTCTACCCGAGCCATTTTTGTAACAAAACCCCTGTGATTGTAGGATGACACCCGATTTCTGTAAAATTTGGTGACCAAAGGGATTCTTAAGTTTCTTCTTTCCATTGGTTACCAAAATACGTACTAACATCCCCATTTAGACGTCACCATGCGTCATATGTTGAGGAAAGTACGAAAATTATGATATAGGGTGGAGGAAAATTGAATTCGCAATTATTTTAGCGACCTCAACACCTTTATTATAGCTATAAATGATTTCCTTATATAGAATAGTCATTTCATCAGTAAGTAGAGTCAAAAAAAAAAACGCCTGAAATCTGATTTTTCTCACCTTTTTGGCGAAACTTGAATTTTTCACTGTTTCTATGGAAATGGCAGTTAGTTTAGTCAGTTTTGCTGACATTGCGAAACGTTGACGTAATTGTGACGTAATGCAGAATGTTGTACTAATTTGGTTATCAAAGGAAAGAGGAGGGACATAGCTATCTTTGTACCAAAATCAAGGTATTATGTTCCTGTTTGTGTAGCTTTAGCAATGTTGGTACTTCTCTGCGGGGGGGGGGGGGGGTGGGTACCACCCCCCTATCGATCACTTGGGATCACCTGTATCTGACTATCCCGGTGGATGTTTGTTTTTGGATTAAAAGGAGCGGAACATGTAAAGTGACAATTACATTAAATAATTGGCCCCAAAAAAAAGGGGGGAATTGGGGAGGAGGAAGGTGGGTGGGTGTGAGGGCGGGGGGGGTGGTAACCACCCCCCCCCTTCGGTATAGACGGGGTTAAGGATTCATACAAATGTATTATGGTAGATAAACTATTAACTGAAGGCTTTTTTTCATAAACCATTTAGTTCTCGCAAGGATAAAGCCTGACCTCATACCTAGTTCCATGCGTTGCATTTCTTCATTGATTTTAAAGGTTGCTCTAAATTCCTGTAAACAATAAGTTCCAATGAGTATATTATATTTTTTTAAATTGCGGATCTGTTATGGCTTCACCACACAGCCCTCCCACAGACAGAAACACACACACACTCGTCGCGCGCGCCACACACACACCCGAGCCCCGCACCGAGCTTTCACACATAAGAATAATTATCAGCTTCCACCTAGAGCAAACGCATAGCGCATGCGCGAAACGGGAATTTTAAGATCCCGGAAGTGGGACGTTTTGAAACGTAAAACCAAAGCACAAAAAGTTCTACGGCTACTAAGCCGACACATATGAAAATTATTATTGTTTGAGCACGATCGAACAGAAGTACGGGTTGATAGTGAAAATAGAAAAACCTACATGTTATAGCTGTGGCAAATTAGTTTAACGGCCGAAGTTGTGTGACATAAAAAGAGAGAAGAAAGTTTTATATCATGGAGTACAGTTGAAAAATGTTTGTCGAAACAAGTGACAACATTCGTATGCAATTTTGAAACAGAAAAATCGCAAATCTCACAGCCATTTTTGGAAATTTGGTTTCAAAATTCTAGATACCCCACAATGCTACTATAGTGCTTAAACGTAAACCTCGTGCAACAGAGCCTGAATTTTGTTTAAAGAGCAAGGTCTGGATCAAAGTTTGATGATGGCCGATTCTGCCAGGCATTGTAAGAGTGTGATACGGAATGCCTGTCATCCGGCCTTCAGCGATCTCCTGCTGATGATGGAATTGGATAACTGACTTCGCGGGCATTCTTGTAATATCAAACAGGGGAAATCATCAACAAGCCCAGTTTTGGCTACCCCGGAGTTGGCTTGAAGGTCTAAATGAGCCAAAACTTAGCCTCAACTTCAAGTAATTAAAACTTCTGTTCCAGGCATAGTCGATTAGTGATACACCCAATAAATAGTTTACTACACGACTAGTCCAATCCATGGCCAGGGTCCAATTTTTGAAGCCTATTTGCAGTTAACTCTGGTAACAGGGACCCTTCCCTAGGTCTGGGTGGCTGGATTGCCCCACATGATGCGTGTGAAGTTAAAAAGTGAATTGTGTTAACCTCAAATCATTGGGGGGTTGCCAGTCAACCTTACTAAACGGCCACATCCACCATCCAGGGCTAATATTGACATAAGTCTAGCTTGCTGCAACTAGCTAGGAGGTAAGTGCAGTGTATACTAGTAACATTAGGAGCTGATGTACTAATACTAGTCTAGGTGGCTAGTGTAAAAAACGGGGACGCGAAGCGCTTAGTGAGCAGAGGCCTCAACAGAATGACTGCATGCGCTGTTTATTTGTTCAGCGCATACACGGCCACACCCAGGACTAATGTACTAGCCTAGGATGGTGCATGATGTATTACTATAGTGCATTTGGCTTCCATGAATCAGTGACTTAACAAAATACGGCAGTTCTTGCGCGATAACTTTAGTCAAAGCTCGCTAATTTAAAGCTGTCAGGCCACTTGATATCGCATTAGTGCTGAATCGAGGAAGATCCATAACCTCATGGCAGTCAGTGATACTAGCTAACAGCACGGGGGTGGAGTCCCAAAAATGCTAGTCTAATGGTTGCTAGTCAACGTTCATAAGCATTAAAAAAAAGTTCGCTAGTCATAAATTAAAATGGGTTCGTAGTGACAATGAAACTAAAAGGGGTTTGTCGTCATGGAAAAGGTTTTTTCGCTATAGTCATTGGAAAAGGTTGCTTCAAAATTTTAAAAAAAGAAAAAACCTAAAAAATTAAAAATTTAAATTTAACCTAAATCAATTGTTTTTTTTTTTTTTTCGTCTGTAAGTAGTCGCACAAGGCAGTAAGAACCCTTTTTTTTTATCGCTGGTGCGATGCAGGCAGAAATTCGATGTTTCCAGCACTGCCTTTGATTATAATAGGGATCCTCGATTCTGATAGCACAACCCCTTTTTTATGATGAATACACAATTGAGCATAACAGTCACATTATAGCTTCTTAATAACCCATTACGAACACAACTGTGCAAAACTTTGAAAATTGCCCGCCTCTTTAAAAATGTGGTGTTATTGCTTTGAGGAATTTTTGTAATTTGCTGATGGAATTGTGCCTGGTCATTTAAGGAACAAGCCATGCAACTGTGTGATGCTGTAAAACTCATGCTGTTTCAAGTGCAGAAGCCAGAAACTATAAGGATTTTTAATGAAAAAAGGTGGAAATTGGTGTTTTTAAAGTTTACTTTTGGTGCCCCAAATATGGCAAACAGGTAACATTTGGGAAAGGGCCCCTTTGCAAAGTTACCCCCCAGAAATTATAGTGTGGGCCCTTTGAAAATGACAAAAGTCACCTCTGGATTCCAATATTCTTGTCAGGTTGGACTCTTCATGGTTCTGCTGTGCAGGGATAACACAAAATGAAGCACTTTTATTTACTAGGGGGTCTAACGTTGCACGTCTTGTGTTCTCCGATGATAGTTAGTTTTGACCGATAGATTGTAGGGTTAATTTGCACAGGTAGGCCTACTGTAGTGAAGTGTTGTAGCGGTTGTTTTGTACACAGTTCTGTCACTGCATTTTATTAATGACTTTTTTTGGGGGGGAGTGGGCACCCCCACAGATCGGGCACATAAGCTAAAAGCCAAATTGATTTAAATCCAGAATAGGACATTTTAAAGTGCCAAAGTTGGTGTTTTGTGCACTTTAGTGATTTAATGATTTTAGAAATAGCATTTTTGTGCTCAGGAAATTACCTCTTTGATGCTGTGCTGTGGTTCAGGCACGCATCCAACACTGAAATTAACTCAAATAGCATGCACTAGTTTGCAAGATCCATGGTTGTAAGTGTAATGGTCTGTGAAAGGAGCTGCTGTTTAGCATTTATTCGTTTCAGTTTTGGTTGTTTTCCATATTAAAACTATGAAGCTATAGCACCCCATGCTGTTTTGTACAGTTCAGTAATTTACTTGTCACATCTTAGAATGGCCCGTATTTACTTATGCCACAAAATTAGATGCCAATTTAAATCAGCTAGATAGTGAGCTAAATTTGCTGCTTTGATGTTTTGAAATTTATTGGTTTGTAGAGTTGATCTAGAAAAAGAAAAAAGGATAACACATGAAATAGGTTCCAATCTTGAACCACTGATCTATTTTTCACATTGATTTCTGCAAAGGATACATTGGAAGAAACAGAACTTATTATAGATCAGCATGGCTTGGATCTCAAATTTGTAAACCTTGCTCAATATGTTCCCTTTTCTTATCACTTTGATGTGGGCTTGGTATGTGCGTCTAGGGGTGAACAAGTATAACGACCAGACATAACAAGACACAAACTTAGGGGGCACATTCTTCCCGTCTTCATTAATTTTGTTGCCCCAACACGAGTATCACGCCAGGCTGTAACGCTTGAACTGAGGGGTTAAAAGACCCAAAATAATGACACGAGTGTTCAGGAGAGCTGGAGTGCTTATAAGGCCCTGACGGGGTACAGGGGAAAGAGCCAAGTTGGTCCAGGGGAAATGACATGCGTTTTTTCATTTTTTGGCGTGTCAATTGCATCCTTATTCAATGTCCATCTTTCTCCATTTTAGACCCCCGGGATGCTTTGCACTCCCTCCGCACCCAGCTGGCTACGTGCATGTAAAAGTGGGCCAAACATTTTGTCTGTATTGTAGAACTGACTATGAACAGGTTGATTTGTCGTATCATTTAAGGGCAACTGTGTAAATTAGAGTGTTTTTTCCAACAACAAACATGGGAGGGTGAGACAATTTATTCTTTAGAAAGAAAACGTACAGTTTTCAAAAATATTTCATGAGTGCTGAACAAGTAGGCATATCCACCGTGTAAAAATAGAGTAGTCTATTCAAAAACCATTGTGAAAACGGTAAAGGGGGCAGGATCCAAAACCTTGTTCCCCCCACACTTAATTTAAAAAAAGTTTAAATTTTATATCATTGAATGTTAGTCTTATTATCATGTGTATGCCTCCTAGTGACAAAAGTCGTATCTGTAAGCAATTGCATTTGTATTTCTGTGCAAACGAACCGCAATTACAAGCACAAGAGTGGCCATGGGACACCCGGAAAACCAGGAATTGTTCTACAAAAACTGCAAGATCACAACATAACTAATTAGCTGTTTTCTCAACGAGTCTATAAAACATGAATTAGAACAGGAAGATGATGGAATCATGAAAGGCCACATTTAAACATCGAGGTGATGTACTAGTAGGCTGATGAGTTAACGAGCTTGGTTAGTTTTTATCAGGAGAAGAACACTGCAATTTTTCCCCCACAATGTTTCTCATGATGTGTGTACAATTCGACAGATCCCCTTAATAGAGTATGTGCGTATTATAAAAAATGAAAAGTGCATGGTGTGTGGTCCAGGTCTTTGAATGACAATTAATTGATTACATCTTTAAAAATAACATGGCACTTTGCAAAGGTGCCTAACGTTACGACAGGCTGATTTAAACATGCTACTAACATTAATTTCAGACTTGGGTACGGCTTTTGACAGTCAGCTCAAACTTTCATTATTTAAACATCCAAGGATTCTATGAAAAAAAGCTAAAGGTGAACTATCTACAGAAGCACAAATGTTTGCATTTTATGAACATTCACAGTTGCAATGCAGCAGGATACAAAAGTCACTTGCCAGAGATGGAAAGTGACATGCACGAGAGCAAGTGACATGCACAAATAGAAGTGGACATGACCGTGCACCGGGTTAGGTTATTCGAAGTCTCTGTTGGTGTAGGCCAGGTTTGTAGGCTTTAAAATGGGCTTACTGTATTTTGCGAAACAAAACGAAAAGAAGTCCCATTGGATTACACGCTTTTTCATCATGCATGCATAAACGTGCATTAACGGAATAAAGCGTGTAATCCAATGGCAGTTCTGTTTTGTTTGCAAAAGGCAGTAACCATTAAAGTGGTGTTTTTGGTTTGTTTTGTGATTCAAATGCACCTAGGCTAACAGCCAATTACTAGCATAGACTGATGCATCAGCCTAAGGGGGGCCTTTCCCAAGTCAAGTTATGCCAGTCCTAAGGTTCGTCATAATGAGAAAGGGTTTGCAAGTTCATATTACTAAAAAGGGGGTTGCTAGTAGATAAAAAAAATCCATAATCATAAGGGGGTTAGGGTTAGGGTGGTAAATTTAGACTAGCAACCTTTTCAATTTATGACTAACGAAACCCCTTTTAATTTTAGGCACTATGACTAGCGATTTTTTTTCCTTATGAACTTATGAGAGCGAACCTCTGACTAGGGGATTTTGTACACTAGCCTAGCTAGGCTAGTGTATTAAACCTAGATGTGTGTTCGGGTGCTTGTTCGGCTAGCACCAATGCTACTATACAATACTAAAGTATAGGGCATTATCTTCCTCAAGTCAGCGACCCGTCGTCATGAGATCCATGCCTGAAAGCGTTGTTTAAAACTGAGCTTTGATTGAAAGTACTGCCGAACACACATAAGCAGGCACACAAGAACTACATGCCCTGTGCTTTTGTTGACGTCATGAGTGTTGGAAGCTACGGCCACTATAGCAACTAGTAGCTCATGGCACGCAGGCTAGTACATTAGACCTGGATATGAGCCTAGTTTCTGGTGCTCTGATGGCAGTGATGCTACTTAAACCTTTTACCAGCTCCTCCCTAAATATTAGCATAGTATGCATGATGTAATAACCTAGTAGTATAGCCTAGCTTCTAACATAATTAGCCTGGTGGGGGTGTGGGGGATGGGTTGGACCCCCACTGACAAATGACCTGAAGAATTGACTTATTTTGCACTACTTTCTTACCGGTACGTAGAATTTATCAGGGTCACGGGTTGTCACAAAATGGCCACACCCGTGGGTCCGTTGTGCTGTTAGTGACAGGGTTGACTGGGGACCCACTGAATCACGGAGGAGCCTAGCAGGGGGTGCGAGACCCCCCATTTACACCATAAATTCCACTTGGTTGCTCATTTTGTTTATAATATGGTCCAAATTTGAAAGACATTTGACAAGCTAAAAAATCCACCTTTGGTGATCGAATGTTCAAAAGTAAAAAACGGTCAATTTTAGGGGTTAGTCCATTTACCAAAAACGGTCCAATTTTGAGGTTCCCCGGAACCACCAAAAAAAAATCTGCGTATGTCACCGAATGTTGTAAGGGTGTATTGTATTTATGGTTATTATGACATGAATTTCAATTGAAGATATCTACATTAAACGTAGAAGTTTTCTCACTAAGCTAAGTAGAATGACTGCTTTAGACCAAGATAGGCATGAACGAGCTGCCTTGCCTACACATTATGATGCGTCCAAATTTTGATTGGCCAAGAAAGAAGCCCTCGAAATCATGATGAATCGGTCACCAATTTCGTATCAGCGTAGTAGAGTAGATAGCAGGAGAGTAGGAGGCCGGAGGCTTCGTCGCGGTAGTAACTGCTCACCGTCGGATGACAGGCAGTTCCATATCCACACGCGCATGTATAGCACCGTCGCGTGAACATTTTACAATGTCTGGCAGAACAGAAACGGCATCTCCATTGCTCCGACTTCCTTAAAAAATGCGGCTATGTTGGCACGAGGTTTACGGTAATAAACAATATTAGCATTGCGTCTAGTATTTGAAGCACAAAAATTCAAAATGGCTTGAGATTGCGATTTTCGGTTGAAAATTGAAGGCGAAAATTTGCACTTTTTTCGACACATTTTCAACTGTACTACATGTATAAAAAACAGTCTCTTTTCTTTTTATTCAACAAATTTCGCAGTTGCTAACTAAATTTCACCAGCTATAACAGTATGTTTTATTTTTCACCCTATCTCGGTTCGATCTTGCTTCAAACACTAATAATTTGTCATATTTTTCGGCTAGCCAGTCGAGCTTTCATTGCTTTGTTTAGTCTCAAAACAGCCACTTCGGGATCTCAAATTCCCGGTTCGCGCGCGCTAGCGTTTGCTCACCGTACGATCAGATGGTTATATCAGTGGGATTCATAATTACTTGGACAGGAGTATACGCACACATCATGTGGGGTAACAGATACTCGGCGTTCGGAGAATTCTCGAACCAATTGGCGTTCTGAACCATGGTCATGTTCACCCAGATCACGCAGTCCACGCTAGCATGGTGTGCGTTCTGTCAACAAATATTTACTCAGACTGTTGTAAATGTAATGTGAAAATTGCGTTAGTATATGTCAGATATTGTACACTGGTATTATTATTCTCTTTTCAAAATTGTAATGTACTGTACTCCGAATCAATATGTGCTCATTAACCTCTAGTATCTGCTGCAATTGTCACTATATTCAACGCGGTTTGCATTAGAAAAGTAATATAACCATGTTAACTTTGAGAAAATTGTATAATTGCTGTGTATTTTATGTCTAGGCCATATAGAGACAGTTGGTGTTGCATATATCACAACTTTATTAGGTATGGTTATCATGCACATTGGGCTTTTCATTATCAAAACTTTTGTTCTTGTAGAAGAATGCGGTTTGTTTTTTCGTGAAATCTGATTTTTAAGATCGTCTGTACTAGTTCATTGAGTATTATTGATTATGCAATACTTAGCGAGTTACAACAACCAATACACACCTTAATACTCATACTCAACTATACACAAACACACATAATGCTCACATACACTACATAATACGTGTTGTTTACATACATATCAATGAGTATGATGCTACCTAACCCATACCCGGTAGTACTGTGTAGATGTACTTATTATCGGTTATCCCAATTTGCGTTGACCCTTATCGTTCACCAGTTTCACTACATACAGTATTGGCGCGTTTTTTACAATTTTATTAACATTGCTCATGGTTTCAACTCAAATTATTAATTCGTATCTCCAGTTTTGTTGGTTAGCCCACCCCACCCGTATTGCCTTGTTGTGGTTGTAGAGCAAGTGGCGTGTTGGTCATTATTCACTGTTATCTACCCGTTGATCTTAGATCTTTTGCTCTTCATTTTCCGCTTACTCATTCAAAATGTCTCTCTCAAGACCCCCCCTGCTCGCTTTTACTTTTAAATTGAAAATTATTTTCAGTATGCCGTGCCCTGACCATAGACGAACTACCATTTAACCACCGCATTCATGATGAAGACTTTCGCGCCACTCATGGCTATTTCACCGACACCAAATTGAAACATCATCAAACTTAACTCCCTCTGCATCAACCCAATACTACCAGATTCCCTATCAATCTCAACGGTGACCAATCCTTCACCACCACCCACAAACAGTTTTGGTTTTGACTCCTGCTATCACACAGAAGATAGTTTCAACAAAACTATAAACCATTCATGCGACGACTCTCATGTTCAATATCCATTTCAACTGTCGCAGTATCAAAAAATCATATGAAGAAAGAAATCACTAACTACCTGATCACCTCAACCACTCATCTCCGTTATAGCTTTTTCAGAAATCATGGCTCACTGACCCACCAAGTCACCGCACACTTTAATGGCTTTACACAGACATTCCAGGACCCGCTCACCGGCAGAGAAAGGGGAGTTTGTCTTTACATAAAAAAAATAACCTCTCCATAACCTTCATTGAACAGACACCAGGACCAGGAATTTGAATCACTTTCATCGATTCACTATTAACACACCCAAAGCCGTATCAATAGCAGCCATATTGGGGACAAGATAGACGATTCCAGAGACTACAAATACATTAACTGTCCAATGAGACATGTGCAATCGCTAACATGGACGATTGACCTTAATGGTGTATAGGCCTGGAATGTATGCATTATGATCCACCAACATGTCTGGTGGCTGCGTCATATGAATACCGGCTTAGACCCAAACAAGTAAACTGTCGGAGTTATTTATAGACTGCTGATTGACCACCAACAATCCAAACATTTAAAAAAAACGCTTCGAGCAGCTTCTCACTAAACTAAATAAACCAAGTGATGTCATGATAGCCGGGACTTTAATATCAATATTTTCAAATATTCTATCATCCACACATTATGACTTTATTTATTAACATCACGTGCAAAAACTCTTATATCCCAAAAAGTAACAGACCCACAAGAATTATGCATAATACAGCCACGCTCATAGTTAACATTATCACCAACTCCTCTAATGCACAGAATCCAGCCCCAGGGGGATAGGTGTCACGGACACTACAGATCTCCCAATCTTCCTAAATACATCCCTCAAGCACAAGCACGCAACAAAAACAAAATTACCAAACGGGCTACAGAGATACAACCTCGCACTTACCGCAACCTCAACACCTGAATCCGGGGAATATAATCACAAGAAAAGACCTAACACTGCATACAACCAACTTAATAATTAAATTTACCAAGACTTACAAAGCTTCATTCCCATTACAAAACGAAAGACCGTCCTAAAACCTTAATCGCAGCAAACCCGGAGGACAACACCTTTTAGTACAGCTGGTTAGCCGATGGATTGTGCACTGTGATAAACGCAGGAAGTTCAACAGAGTATTAAGTGGCCATATGCACTAATTTATGGCTATGTCGGCCCAGTTGTACACGTCAAAATATGCCTGGAGAGGGCGTTTTCAAAAATGGCACCCAAACTAGCCGAAAAGGACAAGAAGTACATGGAAAAGATGTAATTTCGGATGATATTGATGTAGTTTGACATCTGATACGATCTGGTAAGTATAGTTTCACTGATGAATTCATCAGATGGGCTTTCAAAATGGCCCCGCCAAATTCCCAAAATTCAAGCCTAAGAAGTGGGCGCTGTGAGAGTGCAAAATTCTATCGCTACACAGAGTCCCAAATGGGTTTTAATTTACATCCAGACCAGAATTCTTATGCATGGCTGCATCAGTACATCATTGCCTAGGGGGGGGACCACTCAAACCATCCAGTGACGTAACGAGGGTCGGTTGGTGGGTAGTGATTCCAGAAGGGGCCCAACGTTCCTAAGTGTCCCGCAGAGGTTGATTGCTTGACCTTGACAACATGCTTGACGAAAATGCCAAATTTCATTCATTTGCAAAACCTTACGTTGAATTTGGTCGAAATTCCCGAAAAAGAGGGGTGTTAAAAGACATATTTTTGGTCATATCATCCCACTTTCTTTTTTGAACCAGAGCACTTTTCCCTGCCCCCCCCAAGGTCGGTATTTTACCCACTGAAACCATCGCTAAGTCATCACCATCAGACAAATGAAGTAAAGGGGGGTCCCTTTCGCCCTTGCTATTGGGGTCTTACGACCGGCGGCATTTAAGGTTTACATTCTTTGAATGTGTACCCATTTATCCCATCTAAGCCTACATGTCAGTGTTAAGGGGTGTCAAGTTCATAGGGTCATTATTTTGAGCATTTCTCTGTTTAAGGCGTACAAACAAAGCAAATAAATGGGAAATATATCTCAATTATTGCGCAAGTGTAATGCAGTGGTATTAAATGACTCACAAGAGGGTTCATGTGGTTAGATGTTATTTAGGTGGTATGCATCGTAAAAGGTAATTTCAGAAATGTTTAGTTCACGGATTTAGGGCATCTGTTTTTGCAACGGGGGGTTGAATGGAAAAGGGTCACCTTTGCTACTGAAGAGTAGGTCAGTTTGTTTGGGGGTGGAGGGAAAATGAAAGTGTCGCTTTATGATGACAAAGGAAAGTGGTATATGAGTCATTCCATCAGGTTAGGACTCAAAGTGATGACCTGGTTGTATCATCAAAAGTATCACTACTTTTGATACAGTTAGTTCATGTAAGATGCACCTTGGAGGTGTGGAAGAAATTGACAAAGTGGAGGAATATGCCGTGTATCGTCCGAGGTTGATAGGAAAACATGCCGTTTGAGGACATAGACACGGGTGTCTGGTTAAGTATGCAAGTTAACAATTCAAGTTGTTAGAACATTTATAGTATTGAATTGTCAAATGCTTTTGTGTATTTACTGAGGAGGGGCATTAAAGCCACCAGAACAAAGATTGAATTACTGTTACCATGTGTGAACAAATTAAAGCAAATATGCCAGAGTGCTGTTTTTGAAATGGCGTCTATGTTACGTCTGCAGTATTAAGGCATTGGGTTAAATTTCAGTTCTTGATGTATATGTGTACTTATTGACCACAACTCAGTTTTTCTGGTGCGTTATGGGTCCCTCTTAACAGTATACAGTTAGTTATGTGTATGCTTAGGCATATTAGTCACTGTCCCAACAGAGTGTGTGCACCACAGTGGCGTTGGACGAAATATTGCAGTAACTTTGTCACAATTGTCCGGGGAATGCCCAAAGTAATTACCCAAACTAACTTACTTGTAGGGTCTTTCCAGCGGGACCCAACTGCCCATATGTTAAAATTTTTAGTGGTTTGTAATTACCACACTGCAGACACATACCAAAGCCAAAAACATAGTATAAAATGTGGACTAAACACGGACACCGCAAAACAGAAACAAATTACCCATCTCTCACTTTATTGTTACACTTCAACAATTTAAACTTTGTTT
>JAMKCH010038616.1:0-14211 GCA_023653785.1 Ophioderma brevispina | reverse complement strand
TACAAAGTCATTCCAATTTACTTGCGTCACTTTCAAGATTTTCTTCACAGGAAAAGAAAAATGTTCCTGGGACACAAGCCAACTTGGATCAGCCACAGAGTCTCAGTAAACTACAAATGTCATTGAATTGCGACGAAAAAGGTTCCATTTTTAAATGCCCCTGTACAATGAGGAATTTACTTTAAATTGTGTGTATCTATGAATTCAGAAACCTTCTGAGGGGATCGTTATGCAAGCTTTGTTTTAAAACATTCTACTCGGTCGATTGGGCAGCCATGTTACTAAAAGATAAAGAAGTGTGCGATGGAATGTTAAGATACCTTTGTTAAGAATTGCCTTTGAATGACACTATTACGATGTGATGTGAGACAGGTGAGACTTTAATAAGTTCTACTCTCATGGGATATTAGTAAAATCTTATATCCAGAAATAAGCAGGTGAGCAATATTTAGCCTCAGCTAGTCCTGTAGTTCCAAGGAGAGTGGTAGAGGAGTAGTTCAAAATTTAAACTCCTCTAGCAACAAGTAAGAGTAGCGGTTATAGGTTAATGTATACTCGCTATCGAATATATCTGGTAGACAGTAAAATTGTAAACGAAATAGGGGGAGTGTGACATGGAACATTTCATCAAAGAGAGAGCGGGGAACATGAACTTTCGGGAATGCAAATTTGGAACAGTAACTGCGATAGGGGAATGTGAAATTTTTTCCTGAGAAAAAAGTTGTGAAGAAAAAGTTGAAATCCTCCCACCCCAGTGTAAATAATGACCGGCTCCCAAAGTTTGGAATTAAAGCATTAAGAGTACATGTAGGGCAAGAGTTTAATATACATCAACAAATTGCTTAATACGTTAGTCACAAAGAAGCCATGGTAACCAGCTGCACCAATAAATGAATTATAGTAGTAAATCATCCACTGCTGAAGTTAGCTTCAACTAATAGAACTCATTCTTCTGGGTCAGTAGTACTATCCTTGTCAGTGTCTGACATTGAATCATCCTCACAACCCAGTCAATTCGTGCTACGTCATGCTCCTCCTCTGTTTCATAAGACAGTCCGAAGTCATTGTAAACTCATTTCCGTATTTGAATCACCACTATCTCCACTTTCTAATCCTGAGTCTATTGGGGTATCCTGTGTATCCTTGTCAATGTTTGACTGCTTTTGTTTTTGGTACATGTTTGTCGGACGTTTCACCCTCGAGAGCAAAGATTATGTGTTTTACCAAGCCGACTCCAGTATTTCATCTTTCAGCATTTATAAAATTTCTAAATTTTACCTGAATTTTTTTGCCTGTTACTATTGAAATCAAGATTCAATGCAACCATATATCCCTCTTATCTCAATGTACCTCATTTCCTGTTTTTATTTCTTCTGTTTTCTGGCTTGGGACATCCCTTGGGATTAAACAAAATCTAATGGCTGAACACAATAAAAAAAATCTGAAAACCTGGGGTATAGAAGGCATAATGGCAAAATTTTAACAGTATGTACATGGTTATGCCAACTACTTAGATACTTTTTGCTAATGGGGGTATGCATGCCCCCCCCCCCCCATTCCAAAGACCACTCAAAATGGCTGGAAAACGCCCACACCAAAAATTATTTTGCAGGCGGAGTGAGCTAAAATTAGGGATTTATGCTATTTTTTAAAAATGTTTTAAAATTTTGTGGAAAAGGTCCAAATTTTTTCCTAGTTTGCCCCCCCCCCCCCCCGCCCTTTTTTTTAATTTTATTAATTTTGTGAAGATTACTTTTAGGTAAAATTAATTCAAGAAAAAAGTGCCTTATAATCAAAAGGAATGGCTTTGAACCCCAAATATCCCACCGCCGCCCCCCCCAAAAAAAATTAAAGCAATAATTAGAGGAAGACCTGTATGATTCAGAAATGAGTCACATTGAAATCCTCAACAACTGTGAAAATGGAGTATAATTGTTAAATTAGATAGTTATAGAAAGGGTTTTTTTGCTACGTACTTCACCGCATGGCAAATGCACTTTCTTATAGATCGCGATGGTGACCCTCCGTTATAAAATGATACCTTGAGAATGCGAGGGGGTGCGGTGTGGGGTTTTGTCAGAAAGTTTTAACTGTCATCAAGAGATCAGCCATAATATTTTTTGCACCTTTTCAATATGCGTCAGAATAACTTGGGCTCGATTATGTTGTAGTTGCTATCACGAGTGTGACTTATATTTAACACAGTAGTAATGAACATGTATGGGGGATTTGGTCATAGCAAATCTGTGTGTCCTCTCAATCATTCTGTCTGTCTGTTTCCACCTTGTAGCCATCAGACCCCTGACCCCGATCTAGAATGACTTGCACACAGGACTTTTTTTTTTTTTTTTTTTCAACTTCAATTCTTTTATTTTCCACAAAATGCAACAAAGTACAATAATGTATTTACAAAATTTACAATAGTATGAAATATATGAATAATACATTTTAAAACATTAATATGCATTGGTGGAGGGAACTGAGTAATAATGCCAAAGGCTTGCTTTAAAATCCCAGCTACCTTAGATGTTATGAATTAATTTATCTAAGTAATCTGTTATATTAAGATTTAAATATTTTAAACATTTTATTGCATTTTTGAGCAGTTGAAGGGAATATTATCCATATTTAACACCACAGTATCGAATTCTTTTCGCAAAATCCAGTTTGTAATTGGAATCTGAAAAATCAGGGCATGTCTAGTAGTATATGAATGATTATCAGAATTAGCTGTAAATTGAGAATTCAAAGATTAGGGAGTAAGTTTATGCCGAGTTTGTACATAAAGTACACACGGTCTAAATTTCATATAAATCATCAATTTCCAATGCATTATATTCATAAACAGAGGACTTGATGAACATCTGTATTCACAATTTCCACTAATTCAAAGCACGCTTTTGCAGTTTATGTGAATCTCTCTTTATCAACTGTACCAGCACTTCCCCAAACTGTTAAGCCATACTTATATAAGGAAAGAATTAAAGTAGTATTATCACAACTTAACTAGTACACATCAGGAAGGAAGTGTCGAACTTTTGCCAGTTACACCAATACGTACTTGAACAATTTTTTTGCTCAATAATTATTAATATGCTAACATTGCCCAAGAACGATTTGGTCATTACAATACCAAGAAAAGTCACTGAATCAACTTATTTATTTTTATATTATCTATCTTAATTTCTTTTCATCATTTATTGGTTTTTGGTTTTTAGGAGTTCCATAAAAGCATATAGTGCGTTTTATTTAGATTAATGAATGAAAGTTATTTGATTGAAACCATGTCATTCTATAGCCAATTCCACCTCATTCATATGTCATTCAAAATCTGAACATTCGGATTTGAGTAAAAATGCACTAGTATCATCTGCATAAAGAATAAATGATAGATTTGGAGCTCTGGAGCAGCATTGGGGATATCATTACATAAATTATGACACCTAAAGGTCCAGAATAGAACCCTGAGGCATTCCCAGTCAATAGATTGTTCTGAAGACTCAATAGAATTAATTTACATATGGTTTTCTATCTGTAAGATAACTTTTAAACCAATTAGCACAACACCCTTAAATCCATAATGTGTGAAAGCGGTTGTGTGATACAGGACCTGAGTATAACTGCTAACTGCCCTGTTTGATGACAGTGTCTGTAGGTCAAAGGTCATAATTTGCCATATTTTGGACTTTCCACTCTTATTCCCCGAAAAGTACGAACTCTCTACCAACTGGTAGGAACGCTAACGAGGCCTTGATTAGAAACAATAACACTGCTGCATTTTTGAGCTGCAAAGCAAGCTCCTACAAATCGCCCAGGAAAACCTCTGGAGTGAATGTGTCGTTAACTCTGTAGGAGTAAAGGTGTTCCGTGTGTGCGTTCGTTTGTTATGGTAACATTAAAATGATTGTATCCATTGATGCTCAGTTTACAGGTGTCCCGGTTGAATTACGGGAACTATGAATGAGCAGCTGTCCAGCCGTGATAAAAATGTTAACCCACGTTGTACATGATTTATCTGGAGTTCCGTAAGGGCGACAATGATTTAAATTGGTGGAAAGAAGGCGGGTTGATGAGTTCTCGAACTGATTAGATTGTGGCCGTAAAGTATGCTAATTATAAGTACGGTATCTAATTTGCATAATTGATGGAATTTGCTGGCAAGGCCTGTGTACAAAGTTTTCTGGGAGTTCCGTAAGCTTATAATGATGTAAACTTGGGGAAGGGAGCGGGTTGAGAGTTCTCGACCTCCTGATCTCTGTCCTGATTAGATTTTGGGCATCATTTCGGGCAATTCAAGGGAGCAAATGAGCTAATTAAATGCAAAAATCAGCGTAATGTATATTTTTGAAACGGTTTGCGTTACATCGGAATACTCAAAATCCGGCGCTGCCATGAAAGCTTATCATGGAGCACAACGTTTTCGCAATTTGAAAGTATGTGATACTTGTGGCTTAGGTATGCAAATAGCTAATTAATTATGCGTTAATCAACAAGGCTGTTGTCGACAAGGTGGTGACAGTGCACTTCTCTTGGTATGGCGACAACCATGGAAAATGTGTACGACAACAAATATCCTGGAGGAGCCTTCTCACCTTTTGTACACCAGCCTATTCCGCAATCAAAATAATTGTAATTCCAACTGGCCTATTGCGAATATTGAATTTTGAATATGGTAATTTAAACCCATACGTTTACTTTCACCCCCAGAACCGTTCAATAGGGACTTCTCTAACAAATCTGTGAAAATAGTTTGGTTATATTAATAACTAGCCCAAGAATCCAGAAGTTGTTCGACTTTTGCGTAGATAGTTCAACCAACCTTCCCAATGGGCCGGGCTGGCTAGTAAAGTGTGGAGTTCAAAGAGTCAAAGTGAGGTAATTTGTTTTTCCATACAAAAGTGCCCAATCTACACCTCTTGTTACTATAATTAGTTAATAAAAACAAAATTGAGGAATTCAAAAGATTGATTGTCGACAATTGTCGCCATCAGGTTTATGATTTACCAACATGTCGACCAAAGAAAACAACAAGCCGATACCAGCTCTAGTAATTGCTGTATCTCTGCTGGTACATCGGATAGGCAAAATTCCTGCGTACTGATATGAACTACTATTCCATAGGGAGGGGGTGGGGTGTTGGGGGGGGGGGTGGGGGGTGAGGGGGATGCGGGGGGAGGGGGGTGGGGTGGCATGGGCGGTGGTGAGGGGGTGTTGGGAGGGCGGGGGGGGGGTGGAGGGGGGGTAGGGAGGGGTGGAGTGGGTTCTGTGCGCGGTGGTGTGGGGTGGTTTGGGAGTTGTGGGGGGGTTGTTAAGGAGGGGGTCGTGTGGGTTGCTAGGCTCCCGGGTGTGGGGAAGAGGGGGGAGTGTTGCGGGTGTTGGGGAAGGGGTGGGGTGTTGTAGTTGCAGTTATTGAATGTTAGTTATCGCGACTTCGGCGCGGGACATATTTTACACATCGCGGTAAATTTACAAGTTCGCCTTGTTCCAATCGGCTACGAACACGCTTATTTTCGCTGATACCAATACAAAAAAAAATAGCGAGTGGTGGACGCTGTGTTTCTGTTTTCGGACCTACCAAGGTCAAAGTTCCTAATTAAAGGGCATTTCCTTGATCCACCGCCTCGTCCCATCGACTTGCCTAAAAAATGTTGAGATTTTATATAATGAACCGTTAGGCCCTTTTAACCAAGGAGCTAGCACACAGTTGTACCACATTCAAGTACAAAACGGTTTGAGTGATTAAATCTGTTAACAGAATGACCGGAACCCTGAAACGTGATTCTTAAGGCCGAAGTGGGCTTAAGGAGAGGAGGCCAAAACAAAGTTGTTACAGGGGTCAAATTTAGAAATTGATCCAATCATGTGAAAAGCCACACCATGTTATGTGTCTTAACCATAAGGATTCAGAAAAAAGGTATAGTTTGTAAAATGTACAGCCTAAAGTTTCAGAGTGATTAGGGTTAAAAAAAAGCAAAAATCAATAATAAGGGTCAATTTTAGTTGTACCGGGGTCAAATTTTAAAGTTGCTCGATTTGGATAAAAAATGGTGCAAATTATTGTGGAGTTATTAGACTAAAATAGGAATAGTCTTGACTGCTTAATGCTTAGTTTCCGATGTAGGGGGCACAGAAGTCAACGTCCATTGCATTCAATGGGGCTTGATCTTGGTACCCCCCTACTTTCTTAAGCAAGCATTGAGACACTCAAAACTATTCCTTTAATTTTATCCTATGAGCTCCACCAATAATTTGACACCATTTTTGATCCAAATCGGAGCAGCAAGCAGCAGCAACTTTAAAATTTGACCCTTGTACAACTGAACAAATTGGCCCTTTTTTTGATTTTTGATGTTTTGAGCCTATAACTCTGACACTTTAGGCTGTACAATGTACAAAATATACCTTTATGAATCCTTATGGGTTAGACACATAACATGGTGTGCTTTTCAACATGATTGGATCAATTACCAAATTTGACCCATGTACAAACTTTGTATTGTCCCCCTCTCCTTAAGGCACACCACGTGCGGCCACTAAGAATCGCGTATCAGGGGTTCCTGTCAGTCTGGTTAATATTTAATCACTCAAACCTTTTTGTTATGAGATGCTCGTTACAAATGTTGTGCAGCCTCTGGTTATTAGTAATCCCACATGTGCCCAAACTTACGTGCAAAATCGGTCGCATCTGTAATACATTCGCAATTTTGTATTTCTGTCTGTAAACGGACAGGAATAAAGCACAGTAGCCTATGGTGGACCGTGTGGGGGGGGGGGGGGGGGGGGGGGGGGCGGGTGGGTGGGGGTGGAGGGGGGGCGGGGGGGGGGGCGGGGGGGTGGGGGGGGTTGGGGTGCGTGGGGGGGGGCGGGGGGGGGGGGGGTGAGGGGGGGTGGGGATGGGCCGGGGGGTGGGGGGGGGGGGGGGGGGGGGGGGGGGGGGGGGGGGTAAGGGGGGGGGGTGGGGGTTGTTTGGGGGTTTTTTTAATGGGGTGGGGGGGGGCGGTGGGTGGGGGGTGGGGGTGGGGGGGGGGGCGGGGGGGCGGGTGGGGGGGAGGGGGGGGGGGGGGGGGGGGGTGGCGGGGGGGGGTGGGGGGGGGGGGGGGGGGTGTGGCGTGGTTGGGGGGGGGGGGGGGGGGGGGGGGGGGGTGGGTGGGGTGGGGTGGTGGTGGGGGGGGGGGGGGGGGGGGGGGGGGGGGGGGGGGGGGGGGGGGGGGGCGGGGGGGGTTGGTGGGGGGGGGGGGGGGGGGGGGGGGGGGGGGGGGGGGGGGGGGGGGGGGGGGGGGGGGGGGGGGTGGGGGTGGGGGGGGGGGGGGGGGGGGAAACGGAGTAAATTGCTCACTAACACAAAACCACAAGATCGGGAATATCAGCTTACAAATTTTGAGAATAAGCTTTTATCAAGGAATCTAGTGATCAATGAATAAAAAGGAAGGCGTGGATGGAATCACGAAAGCACCTTTACATACCTGGGGTATTAATAAAAAAATATTCGACTGGGCAAATATTTACGTTGATTAAAAACATGAAACTTGTGCTGGACACTTCGGTGACAGAGTCAATTCCCGCACAAACTATAGTAGATTTCAACCCATCGTGTCACCAGAGGAAAAGTTTGGACAGCGTCGATTAGTTGGAGAGGAGAGGGAAGGCAGAAGAGAAAAGGAAAATATGTGGATCAGATTCACCTGGTGCATGAATGAACGGATAATCTGGTGCTTTCATGTTTGACCATCATTTTAAATAGGATGTGCAAAGGGACTTTTATGTTCCTTTGTATTCCGCAAATACGAGCGCCAGAAGTCTTTAAACATTCAATCACCTGTACTATGAATACCCTAAAGCAAATACGATTAGTCAGAAGTTTTAGAGTTAATTTAGCGAAAATGCGCTTACGTTGGCTTTGTTTTGAATCTTTCATTAACCATTTAGGAATTGATTTGTCTCTGGGTATGGGAATTTCGTTCAAATAGATTTTGCGTTGTTGGATTTTAATTTACCCACTGCACATGCCCCTCTCAATGCCCATACCTTCAGGAAAGAAAAGTACCTAGAGGGTGAACACGATGGGTGAATCTACTATTAATTCGCGACACCAATTCGGCAACAACCAATGCGGCAAGGCAACAAGTTTATATGGGGAATCTTTAGCACGTGTGAGCTCGCACGATCGAAATATTGCTTGATTATTTTAGGTTCGTCTTTTCTTATGTACAATTTGGTGTATTATAGTAATTTAACAAAGTGTTAGCTTTTTACACAGTCGTTTAATTGTAATAAAAAATTACCAGGTGAATTTTAACTTTGATACCAAAGGGATGCAGACTTATGTTGTGTTCTTCTTTCCTTGTGTACAATTTGGTGTATTGTAGTCCATTTTACGAAAGGGATTGTAAATCATTTTTACCCTATTAATTTAGGGCTTAAGTTTGGCTTGGATGTTATAGGCGAAATCTGCAAAAATTTGCCCCATTTTGATCGACCAATATTAATTTTGAATCCCAACAACCTCATATGCTATTGGTTCATTCGCAGCTTCCGAGACATTCTCGGTCTGGTTTGTAATGGGCATTAGAGGTAATGAATAAATAATTAAGATAACAATATTTAATGGAGTTAAATGTACCAAGGTATTTTAGAACACACAGTTCTCTCCTACATAAAGATAACATGAGCTGTACATCATAGTAAGAACTGCAGACTTGATCTGTAGACATTTATGTGGGTGCAAAATGCAAGTATTATTAGAGTTCTTATTTGAAATGTTTATATTTTTTCTCTCTTCCATTTACAGCCCATTTTTATGCATCGCACATTGACATATATGAGAAAAAGAAGTACTCGCTGTAATGTAAATAGGTAAGTAATAACAGATTTCCTGACTTATGTATATGTAGGCTAGATGGAGGAGGATGCTTAACATACAGCCTTGTGTTAAAAAGCTCACATCAGGTTCAACCTAGATGTGGTTTCTTTTATCTGTTCTGGTGCAATCTAGATGTGGTTTCTTTATCCATTGTAGTGAAATTTTGTATCCATTTTAGTGAAATTGTATCTGTACATGTATACTCATTTTATACATGTATTTAAAAATATATTATCTGAAAGCCCTTTAGGTTCAGAATATCTTGGAAAATGCATTAGGGGGGGGGTGTTAAGGCAGGAATTCAAAGGAACTGTTTCTTGCCATATCTTCTTAATTATTGTTCCAACATATATAAAAGTATACATATTTGAGACGGAAATGACTCAAGGAATCCAATGATAATCTTTTTCCCAAAAAATGTATTTTTTGAGAAAATCATGAAAAATGGTGATTTTCACTCATTTTTTTGTGTTCCCAAAAATATAGAAATGTTACTTTTTGTAAAAAAAAAGGCTTTCATAGATTTTGGCCAAAATGGCCAATACTGACCAATAGGTGACCACTAGGCACAAACTGCGCACACTCGATATATGCTTCTTAGGCCAACCATGCTTTTGAGCAAATTTGGCTAAAATTGGCGCAAGCGTTTGGCTATAAGAGGCTAAAGAAGTCATCATTTGGAAGAAAGAAAGAACGAACTAGAAGTGATGTGGCCAGAGGCCACTGGTACACAGCCGATGGTAAATATGACCCATGACCTTTGACCCCATGTCGAGCACAATTTTGGTGAAGGATCTGAAGCTGCTTTAACGGGCTTTATCTGTCTTCTATAGGCTGAGATATAGCCAATTCAGTCTCATTTTTAGCATTTTTTTGCAAAACTGACCCTTTGACCCCCTTAATGACCTTTGACCCCGATATAAAAAACCCTCCTGTACACAGGCAAAATGCATTGTTCCGATTTAAAAGAAAAAATTCTACTTTGCTTAGTTCTGGAGATAAAAATTCTTAAAGTTATTTAGCTCAAAACCGGAAATGACCTGTAAATGACCTTTGACCCCCAAAATAAAAATACCTTGCATACGTCGGCTAAGGCCATCTTAATTTAATAGTTCGTCTTAAAGCTCCCGCGCGCATTAGTAAAATCGCCAGCTTTATTCAATTTTTCCCCCCCTTTTTTTTAGCCACGAAAAAAATCCACACTGACATCGTCAGCTGAAAAATAGCCTAATTCACAAATTCTCCAAGAATTCACAACGGTATGAATGTTAATTATTAGAAAAATGTTCCATGTGGCACAAAATGAAATGACAGCAACAAAACATCAATGCATGAACAATTAAAAAAAAAAAAAGTAACAAAAAGAAAAGAAAAAAAAAACGCATTCCGCACTAGGTTTTCAAACTTTGGGGAGCTTTAAGATGAACTATTAAATTAAGATGGCCTAACATTCATGCATATCTGGAGGTTATGTCACTCTGCTATGTTTAGATGAGATAAAAATTTTGAAAGTTTTTAAATATTTTTGGTTTTTGACCCGAAGTGACCCCTTAATGACCTTTGACTCTTTATTCCTGAACACCCTATATGTAGCATGGGTCAGTGGTTCCTCTGAACAAGTTTAGTTGATATCGGCGTAGTCCTGTAGAAGAAGATATTTTTGCCAATTAAATGACGTATTTTGGCTTTCAGACCGGAAATGACCCCTTTAATGACCTTTGATGCCTTATTCTTGAACACACTATATGAAGCATGGCTCAGTGGTTCCTCTAAACAAGTTTAGTTGATATCGGAATAATCCTGTAGAAGAAGATATTTTTGTTAAATAAATGACATATTTGAACCCTGTGGCGAGGTCAAAGGTCAGATGTGGGTCAAAGTCATGTGGCAGGTGATGGTTCCCTGAGCGGTCATTTGGTGTCAACCTGGTCACTATTGGTCAAGCCAGTGCTGAGCTATAAGCAGATTGACAGAAAGAAAGAAGAAGAAGAACAACAACAACGCTAGTGAAACAGAACACAGCCGATTTGCAGTCGGCTGTGTAAAGAAAGAATTCGAACGAGCACAGTATATCATGCGGCTGCACCGCATGATGTAAAAATACCGACCCTAGATTTTGATATGCTCTATATGATGCATTTCATTTCTTACCTGTTGCTGATATGGATTTCGAGTAACTGGGAACCAAAAATCACAAATTATCGCTGAAAGTGAACACAGAGAAAATTGCCATTTTGTCCAAATGCTGTTCCGTTTCGATACAAAATTTAGCCTTATTCCAAAACACAAGCGTTTCATCTCTTATTCTTCACACGGCTTCTGCACCAGAGTCAAATGACTTCATCTGTGTTCTTATGATCAAAATCAACAATTGATGATGCTCAAATCGTGAAATTATAAAATCCCATTCTGTTTGCTGAAAGCACCTCACGTGGGCAGCCATTCCCCATTTATTTACAATAAAACAAGTTACCTGGGTATGCGTCACACGATCGATCAATCAAGGCGTTCATGATGCGCTTCTTACTTCCCCGTTCAAACTTTTGCTCGCCGGGCCGCATGTACAGACGCGTATGCGGAATACGCAATACTTAACCGCCCTTCTGCAGTTGCACCCATGTATTTTGTTTTGGTCAAAATGGCAAACATAGTAGTAAAATGAACAAAATATGAGGAAGAAATGAATATAATAGATTCTGTTAAAATATATGGAAACAGGGTTTGCAAAAATAAACTGAGGGGGGGGGGGGGGGGACACGAAGGCCAATTGCTTCGGTGCCCCTACTAGTTGCCTTGATGCCCAAAGCTTTTGCCATTCTTGGCCCCATTCATTAACATGTAATTGCCTTGATGCTTTTTTGGTCCCCCGCCAACTTTAGTGGCAAAGGGGGGGACTATAGAAAATGCCCTGCTGAGTCGTGTGTTGTGTGCGTTGTGTGTGTGTGTGTGTGTGTCCCAACAATTATCTCTGATTCTAAGTAAGTGTGGGTGTCTATCTCGCAACATAGATGCATCTCAATTAGGCGGTGGCTGGGATGTAAAGTGGGTCATGTTGTTTGTGACATCGGTCAAAGGTCAAATATGGTCAAAAATAAGGGTCGAATTTGAAGTCAAAAATAGGATATATTTTTATTAAAGCCTTGTAAACACGATATCTTTTGATCTAAGCAAGTATGGGTGTCAATCTTTGCACCATAGATGGCACCCAAGTAGACGGTGGATGGGATGAGTTCGGAGGGGTGGGGGGTCATATGGGATGGGTCAAAGGTTCAAATATGGTCAAAAATAGGGTCAACTTTGGTCCAAAATAGATGTAAGCCTTGTAAACACGATTATCTTTTGATCTATGCAAGTATGGGTGCCATCTTCGCACCATAGAGTCACCCAAGTAGACGCGTGGAGGAGCGGATGTGGGGTATCTGGCATGGGTCAAGGTCAAATGCGGTCAAAAATGGGATTTAAATGCTATAAAAGCCTTGGCAATATGTGGCCAGGTGATGACACTCGGTGTGGTCAACATTCAGGCCGAAAAATTTGAAGGTCATTTCAAGGTCATGTCGGCATTCAAGGTCAATGGAATACATTGCTATAGCCCTTGTCAATTGGAGGTTTAGGATGATGAAACTTGGTGGGTTGTGGTCAACATTCAGTGCCGAAAATTGAAGGTCATGTTCAAGGTCATGTCGGGTCATTCATGCAAATCACTAGTATTTGTAGGATGATGAAACTGTGGGTGTGGTCAACATTCAGTGCCAACAAATTTGATGGTCATTTCAAGTAATGTGGGGTATCCAAGGGCACAATCCATACACTGGTAGTATAGTCATGAAAACTGAGGGGGGTAGTAAGCATTCATTGCCGAAAAATTTGAAGGTAATTTAAAGGTCGTGGGGGTATTTAAGGTCAACTAACTCAATATGTGGTAGGTCATGAAACTTTGTGGATGTGGTCAAACATCTTAAAACCGAAAGGTGAAGTCATTCAAGGTCAAAGTAGGGTATTCTAAGGTCCTCAAATAACTACAAGTAAAAGACTAAAAAAACCAGACCCAATGACAAGCAAGGGCACTAAGGTGGATCCAAAGGATCAACTGCACATCACAAACAATGGCAAAAATAAAAATACTACTTTAATGAGAGTGCAAACCCTAGGGGGAAACACAGGACACTCAACACACAACTAGACCAAATTAAAAACCGACGTTTAGGAAAGATACAACCTTCCTTCATCAGGGTTTAAAAAAAGACAAAAAGGGTATACATATGTGTAAAAACAAGCTGCAGCCCAGCAAAGGCAAGAGCTAACAAAAAAATCTTTGTATGTGCCTATTTTCTTATTTTTTAACACGTTCTGATCTAGATATACTAATAAACCCCATTCCATAGTACATCCATTACAAAATCATCTGTTTACATAAAGGAGCCGATTGGTCATTACAGGTGAGGGTACCACACAAAAGATTCATCAGAACCATGGAAACAACAATTTTGACCAATTTTGCGGATGAATCAAAGTGGCCTATGTTCCTTAACAGGTGAATTTTGTGATTCTAGCACATTTGTTTTATTATTGTTCACTAGATATGAGAAAAAAGCTATTCACCAAAATTGAGTTAATCCGATCTGCAGTTTTGTGCAGAAGCATTGCTGTTTCCACGGTTCCGTAGGCCACTATGCAATAATTTACAGAGAGAAGAAAGCGAAAAATACAAAATGCCGAATGTCTTCAGATTACGAAAACGGAAAGCACACGTAAGATTAGTTATATGTGGATTACTAAGGCTAAATGGGTCAGATGACATAAAAATCTGACCTTTTTTTAGGTGAGTTGGGGGGACGAGGGTTGGGATCACAAAATGTTCCATTAAGAAAATTAAGAACGCACTGATATATAAAAAACCCTTTTTACATGAGGCCAGGACTTCAGAACTGCTCATTTAACTCATAGATTTTGTGTGTTGGCCCTTTAATAAAGTCTTTAAAAAAAATAAGAATTTTTGGAAATTAATGCATTTTGAGTAATAAGATCAAAAACTCTTAATAATTGAATACTGAGTGAAATGCAGAAAGTATTAAAGTGCAACGAGAGATTTCACATAACAGGTGTACCGAAAAAATGTGAAAATTCTGATTTGCAATGGGGTAAAGCTTTATATCAAATATATCCCCATCTGTAAGGATTAAGCTGAGAAAGTTCTTTGGTACAAAAAATGTGAAATTTTTCCAATTTCGTATAGGAGCAAACAAGTAATTGTGTAGCTTTAACAGATAGCAGATCTTCAATACATGAATAATTCTTGCAAATAGTGAAAGAGCAACAAGTTTAAAATGATATGAACAGATCGATGATAA
>JAMKCH010038615.1:0-14140 GCA_023653785.1 Ophioderma brevispina | reverse complement strand
CGTCAGTCAAATAAGAAAATAGAAAAAACACCCAATTGGGCGCAACATCTGTTAAAACTGACTCCCAATTAACGTTTTAATTTTAATGTAGGTTACCTTCTGTCAGTTTAAATAAAGATGTTACCTAGAACTTTGTCTTAAATAATCCACACATGTATGGTAAAAAGCCACAGGCAGCTGACAACATCCCCCTGAGCTATTGTTATGAGTGTCATGGTTCAAATAAGAGTTCTCACACACAGACTTTAGTAGGCGTCTGTGGAAAATTGATATTCGGGTTTAATATAAGGTTTTAAAACAAAAATATGTGACCGGTAGAAGTTTTTCTGATTGAACGGTTTCGGGTGGTATAAAAGGAACCATTTTAGACAAAAAAAAATTCCTACACGGTTCATCGATTTTTATTGGGAAATGCGAAGTAAATGTCTGTGTTTTGAATTGGCAGGCGTGCGTGAACTGATGTTGTGTAATCCATGCGCACAGCGGGACTTTTGGGAAGACTTTGCTGGCTGTGTGGGTAAAAGCTTCAATCATATCGTAGTGTAACTCTACGTAGCCTGAATCAGTTCTACTTATAACTCTCCATCGTTACTAACCTTTATCTATCCTGCAAATTAAAACAAAACTCCCATTTCCAGCCAATCTTGGCAGAGTGAGTAAAACAAAGAAATGCTTTTTTTTTTTTTTTAAAGAATTTGAGGTCATAAGTCATTTCATGTTATAATTCTTTTGTCTGAAATTTGATCGAATACACCCACCAACACTAGAACTCCAAAATTACAGTAGGACGTAGATCATTTTATAAAGGGAAAAAACATGTAATGAAATGACCTTCATACAGGGATCCTATATGCTTCAATTAGAAATAGACTCAGTGGGCAATTTTGAGGGCAATGATTTCTATAGTCGGGTCACTAAGGCGGACCGAAAAAAAAAACCAAGCCCAAATCGCGGGGGGAAAATTCCCCCACTGACTGACTCCCACAAGGCAGCTTGTCGTCAGAAATGCATATAAACGCCCGACTATAGTGGACATAAAGGCGACATATTAAAGCGCGACGCCTCGATCGCAAAACACCCTCAATTCAATTAGGGGCTGAGCGGGACTCATTATGTCTAGACTTGGTCAACCATGCCACAAAACCAGTGCCATTTTGCAGTACGATGGTATTTTGCCCTGTGTGTCGGGAACGCATAACAATGGAATGTATAGTAACCAGTTTCAAAGACAAAGAGTTATCTATATGAAAAGAAAAGGTATTGGAAGCATAAAGGTGACATTCCATTGTCAAGATAGCCAGTAATTTTCTTAACGTGACACACATAAAATTACAAATATGGCAAACATTTGAAACTTAAGTGACCCCAAGGGGGGGGTTCCTAGGGGGACCCCCAAAATTTGTTTCGCGCTGGCCGCTTTACCGCGTGGGATTTTTGCGCCGAAATTTTTGGTAAATTGTCGACTTGTACAATGGCTTCTTTTCATACCAAAAATTAAAATCGGCCAAGACGTAATGAGTTAATTAGTGGGGGTCCCATGGAACCCCCCCCCCCTTGGGCACTAACGGAAGTCATTAGATATTTTAAAAATAAGAAATTAAAACCAAGAACCAAAGCAAATTTTTTGATGAATAAGTTCAACCATACATGTAAGTAAACAATTATTAGACATTAAAAAAAATTAACCCTTATGTGCTGAAAAAACCAATTTCATCATGGAGGGTGCCCAACCGTTACTGTACAAATCTATGGGAAACTGACGTGTATTTTGCAACATCCGTAAAAAATACAGGGATTCCTAAAAATGCTAGTTTTGTGTAAATATAGAATTTGGGTCTTCAGAATTAGATATCAACATAAAATAAGTTTTCAAAATGTTTGGTTGTAAAGCGCACGCTCATTTGAATTTCCGTCTTTTTTCCCAATTTCGCGTGTTTGAAAAACAATGTTTTGCCCCCTAATTTGCAGCCAACATAACAAATTTCATTTTTGTTGCTTGATTTGGGGTTGTCTTATGACCCTTCACATGTGGTTATAATTTCGTGCAAAAATGCCATCGGGAAAGTGGTTTCCTTAGGGGGGTCCCATGGAACCCCCCTTGGGCACCAACGGGAGTGAAACCCCTTGGTCACTTAAGTGTTAACTGATAAATGTTGATTGGAAAAAAATCACTTTTCTCACCATTACGGACTTACTACTTTTTAGTTAAATGACTTGGCTATTTTCAGTTATCTTCATGACGACTTCACATTTCAGGAGGTTGACTTGGCAAGAATAATATAACTATCATCATATCATCCGTATTTCAGGAATTTGCATGGTAAGAAAATGTATCTCACCATGACGACATCTACGTCAGAAAGTTTGGACTTGGTAAAATAAATTTCTCACCATGACGAATCTTACTTTTAGGAAGTTGATTGGTAAGAAATGGATCTCATCATGACGACATTTTACTTCAGAAAGTGGACTTGGCAAGACTGACATCCACTTCCTTTCCATTTTGAATAGTCTATAGTCTATGTAATACGAGATGTAGTTAAAGAAACAAATAAGGGATTTTTTTAGAAAATGAAGTGGAAACATAGCATCTAAGTAAGAAGTAATTTTACAAGCCTGTTGTCACTGTGTTTAGTAACATGTCAAAATACATTTTAATTTAAAGTAAAATTACTGTAAAATAGATGAAAAATGGTATTTGGAAAGACAAAAAATCCGTACTTTTTCTGTATATCATGACTAAATTTAAAGAAAAAAAGTACAGAAAAAACTACTGATAAATTCATACAGACAAATCCTGGCAGCAATTATTCAACCAAAATCTCATAAAAGTTAGATTCTATTCAAGTTCGCTGTATATTTTCACAAGAACAAATGTAAAATTTTACAGTTTGATGTTTAAATATTTTACAAATTGTACTTGAGAAATGGTTTTAGAAATGTTATCTTGCAAGTCATTCCTCAAGTAAAAGAGTCGTCGTCCATGGCCCGAAAAATTCACCTTGTCAAGTCAACTTTGTGAAAGTTAGATTGTCTCCATGGGAGAAATGTTATCTTTGTCAGTCAACTTGGTGAAAGTAAGATGTAGTCATGGTGAGAAATGTTTCTTGTCAAGTAACTTTGTGAAAGTACGATGTCCTCATGGTGAGAAATGTTATCTTGGCAAGTAAACTTCCAAAAAGTAAGATGCCGTCATGGTGAGAAATGTTATTTGGTCAAGTCAACCTATGAAAGTAAGAGTCGTCATCGGTTGAACTACCATTCTTACCATGTCAATTTCTTAAAGTCGATGTGTCTATGGTGAGTTTATGATCTTTCCAAGCAACTTCCTGAAAATGTGAAGTCGTCATGGTGATAAACGAAATCTTGCCCAGTCATTTATTAATAAAGAGGAAGTCGTCAGGCGAAGAAAGGGTTATCTTGCCAAGTCAACATTTATCGGTAAAGATGTTGCCATATGAAATTGTTATGTCAAGATGTTAAGAAAATTATCCTGGATATCGACAAATGGAATGGCACCTTAGGCCCATAGAAATGCGAGTGCAGCTGGCTTTCCAAATGACTGAAGTCGTGTCCACACGTGTATGGCAAGCCACAAAGCCCATAACGTATTGCTGCCAACGCGTTGCGAGAAAGTAGCAACGCGTTGCGACATTCGGCAACGCGTTGCGACATTCAGCAACGCGTTGCTGTGTCGGCCCAATCAAAATATTGAATTTCTGTGACGTATTTCAAAAAATAGACCCACAACGCGTTGCTAGATACTTTGCAACGCGTTGCAAACCCTTCACAACGCGTGGGGAGCTTCACAACGCGTTGCAAGCTTCCAACGCGTGCTAGGTTACACAAGCCATAAGGCCATAACGTATTGCGCAACGCGTTGTGAGACAAGGTACAACGCGTTGCGACATTGCGGGCAAAACGCGTGCGACATTTCGGCAAACGCGTGGCGGCGTCGGCCAATCAAAAATCATGAATGTCTGTGACGTATTTCAAAAATATAAACTCACAACGCGTTTTTTGCGACCTTCACAAAGCGTTGCAAACTTTCACAACGCGTGCAGAGCAATACGTTATGACCTTATGCCTTCACCAACGCTTGTGAAGGTTTGCAACGCGTGTTGAAGCTCGCAACCGCGTTGTGATGGCTTGCAACGCGTTGTGAACGCATACGGGTCATTAAACGTATTGCCGCAAACGCGTTGTGGATCTATTTTTTGAAATACGTCACAGAAATTCTTGAATTTGATTGAACTGACGCCCAACGAGTTGACGAAATGTCGCAACGCGTTGCCTAATTTCTTCCACAACGCGTTGCGGCAATACGGGATGACCCTTATGGGATTGTACCTGAGCAACGCGGTGTGAAAGCTTGCACGCGTTGTGAAGCTCGCAACGGTTGTGAAGGTTCGCAAAGCGTTGTGAAGTTCGCAACGCGTTGAGCAAAAAGTATCTAGCAAAGCGTTGTGGGCGATTTTTGAAATACGTACCAGAAATCAGAATTTTGATTGGCCGAACAGCGAACGCGTTGCTGAAGTCGCAAAGCGTTGCAGAAAATGTCGCAACGCGTTGTACTTTCTCGCAAGCGTAGCTAAGCAATACGTTATGGCCTTGTGGCTGCCATACACGTGTAGTTATTACCCGGTGTGAAAGCAGATTAGTCCGGTGGGAGCCATATGCCGGGCTCCACAAACGATAACGGAATAAAAGCGTGAAAACTAATGTTGCGTAAAAGAGTCAACTGCAAATCGATTGCCCTATTGTCACCATTGTTCCCGGACTATGAGTCGCCGGACAATGGTTATTCTATACCCTGTGAAAGCAATATAGTCCGGTAGGGAGCATGTCCGGGGCTCATCGACGATAACGTGATAAAGCGTGAAACTTAAGTTGCGTAAAGAGTCAACTGATCGATTGCTCTATTGTTCAACATTGTTACCGGACTATATAGTAGCCGGTACAAATGGTTACTTCTACACCGGTATTAGTAAATACGTGTGGACATGCACGGGACCGTTACGCTCTGTCGAATAACTGGACCAGTGTTAACAACAAACAACAATAAGCACCTGTTCTACTGACATATTAAAGGTTGTTGACGGATTTGACCTAAGTGACTTATTTCCGACCCCCCGGGCCAATGTGGAGGACGATTACAATAGGGTACAATAGGCGGGCGTGAGGGGATTAGGGGTTTTTTTTAATTCCATCGGATCCTTAGTTAATACCGGTGTGAAAGCAAGATATAGTCGGTGGGAGCCATAGTCGGGGGCTCCATAGGCGATAACGGATAAACGTGAAACTAATGTTGCGTAATAAAGAGTAAACTGAATCGATTGCCCTATTGTTCACCATTGTTCCCGGACTATGAGTACGCCGGACAATGGGAATTCTACACCGGTAATAAACTTAAACTAAAAGTGTGGACACGGACTATTAATTGAAAGAGGACAAAAGAGTTGCCTTATTGATGTTAACAATTATAGTTGCCAGTGTAAGAAGCACCCAGTACAATTAACAACTATTGACATTTTATGTAACTGGTTATAAAGCTTGAACGTACAACAATACACAACCGCCTTCAAAAAACTCACTTCTAGTATACAATAGGTAGGGATGAGTAATTACAAGAGGCTGAGTTCACTATCCTTGGATGTGCCACATGTGAACAGCAGCTGACCATGCAGTTCTGGGTATCATAAATCATACTTAAAAAAACAGGGTGTATTTTTTGATCAATATATGGTGATGGAAGTTATTGAACTGCGCCATGGGAATTTTGAGATTTAGTTAGCTCATAGTTGATATGTGTCATGTTTGGCTAAATTGTGTATTGCCTGACAATGAGGACGACTTTGATTGGTACTTGGAGGAGGTGGGTTAATTTGCGCCCCCTAATTTTTTTCTTGCCCACCCCAGCCCCCCCCCCCCCCAGCGACCAGAAAGAGAAATGACGGATTTTGGCCAAAAAATTGCGATCTCCAAAATTTGGGCAAATGTCAGTGATTGGGGGCCATAAATTTGGTTTTGGGGCCAAAATGTGGTAGTTTTACACCAGAAAAATGAAGGTCTGGTGCGCCACGGAAGCTCATGGAAGATCCCCTTGCGACATCCGAATAAATTTGAATTCGTGGAGGTTATTATTGTTACAAGTTCAGTTTAAGACTAGTGACAAGAAAACCATTGATACATGAGGGGCACCCCATTGCTGGTAATAACTAATTTACGGGGAGGCACTCCCACGTTGGAGGTGACGCGTATGTGACCCCCATATATTTTGAAAATGTCACAAAAGACCACTTTTTTTGAAGGTTTTACCACTGTCACCTAAAAAAGGGACCCCTATTTTTGGGGAAATTTTGAATATTTTCAGCCAATGACCCCATATTTGGTAAATTTTTGCAAAAATTTTCTAAAAGACCAATTTTTGGAAAAGTTTGCCATTACAAATTGTCACCCGAAAACCCCTGTTTGGGCGTCTCTCACACCAAATACAGTATTTTTTTTTTTTTTTCCCCTAGTTGTCAGTTCTCTGTCACAGAATGCCCCTGGGTTTTGAAGCGCCAGCCTTACACCCATATCCAATTTCATATGTGATACCCCCTGCCCCCAGGCATACGGTACGCGTAATTTATTCCCAAGTAATGGTGTTACAAAACATACTACTGAAACGATGCCAATGTACAGGTGTGCAGTTCAATCGTGTAACAACGATCAACTAGCAACAGGCCCGTTGCTTGAAATCGCAGCGAAAGATCCGCGTACACATGAAAGCGTGACTAAAAGATGCAAGCAAAATGTAAATGCCATTAAAACCTAGGGGTGTCCACATGAAAACAAAACTTTCATCTCTTAGAACATATTTCGACATCAAATGGGGCTAATCTTTGTGGCACCCTCTAGAATTTTGTACAAATGGTTTAAAAGTTGCAGCAAAATTTCGCATTTTGCATTGCGATGATCAAACTCGGAGGGATTTGGGTAGTCTGGCAAGTCGAAAATAATAACAACAGCATTTTTATTAGTCTCAGCTAGGAGCCCCGGCACGCGGCGGCGGTAAATTCAATTGAATTGATGGATTAACCAAAGACAGAACAAAAACGCCTCCACGGAGGCAAGCCCACACAATTTGCACCTTTAATAAAACCAAACATATGGCGCCCCATTGCCAATATATGTGATGCTTTATGATTCTATCGTCCTGATGTGGGACAGTCTGTGGAAGGGTTACAGGCCTTTTTCACCTTCGCAACCAATTCATCCGACGATCAGATTTACCAAATGAGTTCTCGAAGACCTACAGAACTTGTCTTGGACGTCAATGTCAAAGTTGTCAATGGCAAGATTTCCACTGACCTGTACACAAAACCAACGAAAGCATCTATACTTCCCCCAGCACCCCGGCATTGCAGCCAAAACATTCCCAAACTCACAGCCTTTCGCCGTATCCCGGCGGCGTAAATGCTCCGATGATGATGTCTTGAAGAAGATCCATGAACTACCCAGATCTTCCAGAAGAGGCTACAAAACACTTATCAGAAAGCAGTGGGGAGGAGAGGCGTCACACAAACAAAAAAGCGACGGACACACTCCAGTACAAAACAAGGAAAACCAATCGCAATCTCTGTTTATTTTCTTAATTTGTATTGGATTATATGCGTGATCCTCTTAAGGTGTGCAACGAGAGATTTCACTAAAGGTGTTCCTAAAAATGTTGAAATTTTGGATTGCACTGATGAAAGCTTTCTATAAAAATATCCCCATCTGAAAGGATTATTCCTTTTGGTACAAAAATTGTTGAAAATTTCTAATTCAAATGAGCAAATAAGAAATTCAGCATGTTCTATATTCATGATATTGGAACAAAGCGCAAACTTTTGTTTTCACTTTCAAGACATTTCTGTTCCCAAATAAAAAAGGTAAGGAGTCTATTTTGTGTGAAGCTATGAAACCACTACATGTGACAGGAAAATACGGATGCCTCAAACTCAATGCATAAGACAAATGTCAATGTTATAGGGTTTACCGAACTTAAACCGGAAGGCAGATTACTACATTTTTCAATAATTTAAATCCAAAGTAGGCACAAAAAATGCACAATCAGCATAATAAAATTACAAACTTATTAACAGTTGTCATTAAATATTGCCCGTATATACATGAGCAGTAAATTCACAACGGTTTCGGGCATCGCCATTTTATGGTGAATGAGAGAGTAGAGAAGAAACAAAACTAATAACTAAAAACCGGTTATGTATTTTTTTTGTTAATGATATTTTGTAATGTTCCCTTGTAAATTCTGCTATGTATTTATGGCAATATTTTGATCTCATTTATATATTATATAAACTAACGTGAGTAAAGAAATCAATTGGCTGAGAGGATTCGAACCGGGGCGACCTCTGGAGTGCGAGACCCGTGCCCAACCAACGAGGTATTCAGCCCGTGATGTTGGCGGTTTATCCCCGATTGATTGCCATCTCTGTACTCTGAATCAGCTAACTATCATCACCATCATCATCATCAATTACCATTAATTCATTATCATTAAAAATATAGTAATATATATATATATAGATAGATATATGATATATATATATAGATATAGATATATATTATATAATATATAATTATTGTTTCGCGTATAAGCAGTACGTGGCATAATGGTTCTAATCGGTTCAAAACAAAATTGTTCAGGAGGACTATGACAAACATGTTTTGTTAAAAAAAACAGATGTTCCACATTGTGGTGAAATCCCAGATGTATAATGCCAGTTAAGTACTAGCCTTTGTAATAGAGCAATCGCGTGTGTCTTATCCGGATGTATACTGCCAATACTTTATTGTAGAGGGGCTGTTGTAATATAGAAGAAACAACACTATTAACTCGCAACCGCTATTTTTATTTTTTTTATTTTTATGATATTTTCCTTGTCGAGATTTAAAAAAGAAGACAAATATCAACCCTGATGCGCGCGCCCCCTTGGAAGAAACCTGGGTACACTTATTCAATTTTACTCTTGCCGTTTTCTAACCCATTTTTTTAAATCACGTTTTACTTGTGTGTTTACCCCGTTGTTTGTTACTTCTAATCTCCGTTGTCACTGATCCTAATATTTGCTAATGGAAAAATCATAAACAGGTAACAGCTAACTCCACGTTCTATAATCATAGATGATTATGTGCAATAATCTCACGTACTATTTAATTTCGAGTCGTGTCTTTTTATCTTTGTATTTTATTTGCAGACTTACTTACATATTCACACAATATTTTTAATCATTCGTATTACACAGAACAATAAAATTTTCTTTCTAACAGAATTCAACCTTACCTATAGTAAAGGTCCCATGGCCCGAGCCCGAATTTAGCCTCGTCCCCAGAAGCCCCTGATTTACCGGAAGTGGTCAACATTTGTTATCAGAAAGCAGCAAAGATCTATTTCCACCACTCTCTCTTTTTTTCATGTACCTGAAATCTTAGAGCCCAAGGATGTATGGTTGGAAGTTATGAGCGAAAGTGAGCCCCATTTTGGTTCGACCAATATTATTAATTTTACAAAGTACTCTAGGGGGCTTAACAAATCACTGATTTTAGCTCTCGCATCAAAACGGATTGAAATACGGCGCGAAAACTTTACAGATGGGATTGAAGCGTGAAGGCCAATCTATCAAGATGACAACTTCATATCATTAAATCGGGCCTCCTTCCTCCTTCAACATTTTTTTATTTATTTTTTATTTATCATTTGGCAGGACACAGCAATACGCAATACAAAGACAGTAATGAAAACAAATATTAGAAATAAAAATGAAAACCTAATGAGCTGCCAGGGAGTTGAGAAGCACAAAAAGCACTGTCACAACACTGTCACCAAAGGAGCAGCACTCCCTACTCAGACTATCCCAAGACAACCTGAAAATTCATACATCAAATAATTGCCACATCAAAATATGCACAAATTTCCAAAATTAAACGAAACTATGCAAAAACAAATATTAAGACCAAGGTTGATATAGTACAAAATTAAACTATGCTAAAAATGTACATGAATGTGTGTGTGTATGTGAGTAGGTGTGTGTAGTGTGTGTGCGTGTATTGTTTTTGTATGTGTGTTGTTTTGTGTGTGTGTATAGTGGTTTGTTTTTTACCTCCAACCGAGGACACACCCACCTGACCTTTTCACCTCCAACGAGGACTTCGTTACAACCGAGGACGGTCCTCTTTTGTACAATATACAGATGTTAAATGATCTAAGTATTGCAGTTTATTCCGAATAATTTACTTTAATCACGGAATAAACTGGCAATTAATATTGCAGTTTATTTCAGGGGTACTTTGCCCCCCAGTGATTTGGGTTAGGGCGAAAGCGAAGTGATCTACTCGCCCCAGAAACTTAGGGTTTAGGGCGAAAGTCGATTGATCTACTCGCCCCCAGTGACTTAATGGTTAGGGCGAAAGCCGAGTTATCTCACTTGCCCGCCCAGTGAACTTAGTGTTAGGTTTATACTTGTGGTTAGAGTTAATTCACGCTAACTCTAACAATAACCTACCCTAAGTCACTGAAGCGATTAGATCACTCGGTTTCGGCCCTACGCCTAAGTCACTGGGGCAAAATCACTCGGCTTTCGCCCAACCCTAAGTCCATGGGGCAAGTAGATCTCGCTTTCGCCCTAACCTAAGTCACTGGGGGCGAGTAGATCACTCGACCTTTCGCCCTACCCTAAGTCAATGGGGCTAGTAGATCACTCGACTTTCGTCCTAACCATAAATCACTGGGGCAAGTAGATCACTGGGCTTTCGCTCTAACCCCTAAGTCACTAAAACATTTAGCTAAGGCGACTTTACAGGCCTGCGCGCATCTATTTTGTCTAATCGATCTTTATAGGCTGCGGCGCAATCTAGTTGCTAAGCTCTCTTTTATAGGCCTGCGGTCGCAAAATTTGCTAAGCGTTCTTTAATAGGCTGCGGCGCAGCTATTTTAGCTAGCGACTTATAGGCCTGCGGCGCAACCTTGTTAAAACCTTTTACCCCATAATTTTCCCTCCTTCTTCAAGCCCTGCCCTCTTTAATGGGCTATCGGTCTGCGACGCCCCGAGTTATATAAAAAAAATATTAAAAGCCCCCAAACCACTAAAAATGTTTTTTAAAAAAAAAAAAAAACCTAGATTTTCTTAAAATGTCCCTTAGAAGATTTTTCAAAGAACTACTACTGCAAGTGATGAGTGAGATTCTAATGAGACGAGGGAGAATTAACCAGATAACAGGTAAGCTGACAAATAGGCTATTTTTTGTAGGCCTCGGTTTTGGAGTGACCTCTTGTTTGAAAGTAATATCATCTGTGTGTCTTATATTGACACTCCATCTGGCAAAATGAAAGACATATTTTTTTATTAGACACGAACACGCAAATGATACTGATAAATAATCCCTTCTAAACTTCAGCTTAGAAAGATTAAGACTACACAATCTTCATCATAAGACTGTTCCCCCCTGCCTTAATCTAAAATCAGCCGAGTAGCCCTATGCTGAATTTTGCTCCAATTTCCTCAGTATTGCATTTACGGTACACAGTCCACCAGGTGTCACAGAGTCCCCAACTTGGCATTTATAAGGCTACTGTAGAGCTTCAGAAGAACAGCTGGATTATTTTTCCAGACAACAACCACCCTAATCAACCCATAACTTATTGCCCTTTTTGACACTGCTTACATGACATTCCAGTCAAATCACTCGCAACGATCACGCCTACCAGGCGAAGAGTGTCCGTTTGTTACGAGTTTGGTATTATTACATAGTGAAGGATAGGCTTGCTTGCGCGTGTAATGCACAAACTTGAACACTTTAAAGGGTTTACATTTAAGAGCAACTTATTGTTGACCACCAATGTAATTTATCAAGATCGATTGAAGCACTACCGAAATCAGTACTACTCTGAATTCCTTGAAGATACAAGTGAAGTGCAGCATATTGTTAGATAGACAAATGCCATATGAGATTGGAGATCTTAACATAAATGTTGAACAAAGAGTGTCCCCCACACAGATCCTTGAGGACTCCTGATAAAACTTTGATCCACTCTGAGCTGGAACCACAACTAACACGTTGCTGTCGACAGGTCAGGAAAGAAGTTATCCAATTTAGCATGGAACCACAAATACCATAGGTTTTGTTTAATTTAGTGATGAGAACAGATGGAGAAATTTAATCAAATGCCCGACTGTAGTCCCACTGAAATCAGATCAATACGTGCAGTTGGATTGGAACGTCGATCAAGGGCTGCCAGCCATTCAGTTGTTGCCTCACACAGAGGGCTGTGGCACATTATTTTCCAGGTGTAAACCCATGCTTATTTTCAAAACAGCCATTAGCATGAAGATGAGATCTATGTCTATCACAAACCAGGGCTTTCAAGCATTTTTCCACACAATAGATGTTGAATGCGATTGTCTGTAATTTAGTCAACAAAGACGTTGCCCTTTTATAGAACTGGAACAATTGGCTATTTTCCAACCAGTCGGTAGCTTTACCAGAAGACAGCGACAAGTTAAGATGCGTGCGAGAATCGAGACTATATTGTCGCAACCAATTTTAACATACGACCCGATAAATTGTCCGGTCCAACTCTTTGTCGGGAGACAACATCCTTATTCTCTTAGCACCATATCAGTCGTTCACACTGAAATCAGACAGCTTAGGAACTCTAATTCTGGGGAGGTAATTTCCACATTGTCATCTGTATGAGTAAAAAAACTAGCAAAAAGGTAATTAAAACAACAAAACAACAAGAACAATCAAATATTTTTTTTATTGTTGACATTAAGGAGAGATTTTCTGGTTGTTAGCGGGAAGATTTTTTTTGAAACCAAACTCCAAACTTTTTTACATGGTCATTTTTAGTCATCATATTTTGCAAAGATCACTGTAGGCTTTTTTGAGAGCATATTTTGAGTAACATTTGTGTAATAACTTTACGCTTACTAGGATTCCCCTTAATACAATATGAAAGTACATTCTTTCATAATTTTGCAATTTTCGTACCTTATTCGAAACGAAATAAACTTAGCAAATCCGGAAATTTTCCATATCGGTATTTGCTACTTTGCTAATTTCACAAACACTATTATTTTTATTAATATCTTTGTTCTAGTCCGTTGTTCTTGTGCGATACAATAATCCTCTATGTCTGTAACAGTTTATTGTTCCCTATTAAAGTTTTGAGATAATATTTTGTAACTTCTGACTACACCCTTTTAATTTTCTTACCATGATCAAGAAATAGTCGTGGTGGGGGTATATTTTACTAATAATTTTCCAATTCAATGTCATGAGACGTGGTTCTTTTTATTTTTTGGATATTTTTTTCGGTCCAACTTTGTTCCCAGTCAAAAATGATGGGCTGAATTTAATTCTCCCAAAATGATTCAAAAATGATTTTATTTGGAATCATTGCATACCGATAAATTTTTTGATGTACACGCTTTCAGTGTATAAATCATTTTCATGGAAAACACTATATCATCAGTAGAAGTTTCAGCTTGTATTTTTCACATAAGAATTGTTGATTTAAGACATGTATTGCAACAGCCTTCGCTTGTGATGCTTAAATCATGTTTTATTTCACCAAAGAACGAAATTTTCCATTTCGTTGAATAATCTGAAAGATATAAATGCCGTTTTGCCTATTCCTTACAGGTGGTGTTTGCCTCTACTAACAATGCATTCATTATCCAAATTATCTGCCCCCCCATTTTGATACTTGTTTGGGTGATTGGTTTTTGATGTAAACCAAACTTTCATCCCATTACGGTAGAAGTAGTATTTTAATCTATCCATGACTTTACAGATTCCATTTATTTCTTTTAAATCACAGTTACATTTTAAATATATTCATATTAAGTCTTCTGTAATAAAAATCGGGATATTTTCATGGCCTATTTTCTGGGGATGACAGTTTTTTATCCAAATCAGTTTCAATTAGTCCTCAAAGAACTTTATATGATTAGCAATGTTGTCCTTTTTACTTTTTCAGAACCTCCCCACACAAATTTGAAAAAATAAGCTATTTTATTCGATATATGAAATCCACATGCAGGTTAATTATAGATCCAATAAATGACAATTTTTGAAGCTAAAAAGC